>JAAWXA010000007.1:12245367-12295614 GCA_038090715.1 Florisuga fusca | reverse complement strand
GGCGAGGGTCCGGCGGAGCGGGCGGCGAGGCGGCTCCTGGCCCGGCAGGGATGCGGCAGCCGCGGTGGGAGCTGCCCCCAAGCCCCGTGTCAGCCCCGCTGCTGCCACAGCCTCTGCCGGGCGGGCCCGGAGCTCCCCATGTGGCCGGTGTCCGGGAGCGGGGCCGAGGAGCAGTGCCCCTTCGTGCGGGTGCCCGTCTGCGAGCAGCTCCGGTCGTTTTCTGATTTATTTTGCTTTCCACCTTCTCGAACAAGAGCTGAGGTTGAACCGTGCGCATGGCGAGTCTCTGTAGAACCGGACCAGTGGCAGAAAAGACAAGGGGAGAGGCTTGATAGTCAGGCTGTTTTTGAAGTAAAACCAATATTTAACACCCCAGAAAAAAAAAATAAAACCAAAAAAACAGAAACGGAAGAGGAAAAAACACCCAAGCGAACAAGGAGTGTCTGGGGTTTTGGGGTGTGTGTGGGGGGATGCCCAAGCACGCCCCGTGGCTCCTCTCCTCCATCTGCCGGCGGTGCGGGAGGATGCGGGGCCACAGCGGGAGATGCTCTTCAGACCCTGGAGCTCGCCCGGGGCATGGAGCAAGGACCTTCCCCTTGTGGGTACCCAGAGGAGTGGGAAAAGCCACGCTGCCCCAGATAGGACTGGACTGGAAGGAAATGCTTTCTTGGCCCTTCTTGATGCTGTTCTCTGAGGCTTGCTGTAATTGTGGCAAGTGGCTTTTAATAGCTTTGGAGTCATCATGGCTTTGCTGTTGGGACAGGTGGTGTGTTTTGTCGTTTCTGTCACACACTTGCAGCAATGCCTCTTTTTAAGGACCGAGTCTAGTAAATACACAGACTCCGCTTTCCTTGTGCTTTAACTCAGGTGCTATAAGACCAGATTCAGGGGGTAATCGTCAACATACACTTAAAATGAGATGTACAGAAGTTTGAGCTTTATTTTCAGAAGACTGAAATGCCCCATACAGTGTCCCGTAGTTTTTCAAAGTAAAGAAGTTGAAAGATAGGTACAAAAATTAACCTGCTAGGAATGTGTTGAGGAGGAGCAGTCAGTCCAACAGTGTTAATATCCTGTTGTTTAATTTGGTAAAGATGTAAACAGATACAAAAAATAAAATAAAACAAAGGAAAGAACCTGAGCGGCTTTATCATTCCCTTTCCGCAAAGAACAAGCTTTTTTCCAAGTTTACTGGTTTAGTGCTTTGCTGAAGTATTATGGCCTCCATTTTACACTGGTAGACTGCCATTTCATTTGATATAAAACTGGCCTGATCTGTCTTTTATCATGCTGCTTCCTGAGTGCATATGCTGGTTTAACTCAGTGTATAGTCAGTGCTGTCTCCTGGGGCAGGGATGATCTCATCTAACTTTTGACAGTCAAATGTAGTCCTTCCCCTATATGTGAATTCTTCGTCTAGACTCTATAATATGTTGAGAGAAGTTGTGCCCTTTTAAGGCTCAGGCTAACATTATTGACATATCCCTTTTTTTCTACCCAGTTGCTCAGAAACTTCCAGAAACTACTGCTGAGATTTGTGTTGGTTTCAGCAAAAGTTAGTGCTTCACTGATGAATACTACAGCAGAAAGCTGGAAACCCATTAAATAGTATGATTTTCAGAAATTAAAAGTGGGTTTGTCCTCACTCCGGTTAAGACTTTTGGGCAGGCTGGTAATTTCAGTATCATGCTGTTCTTTTTACTCTGCTGAAAAGTTTATTTCTATGTGTTGGTCAAGCCAGTGAAAGAAACATCACCAAAATGTTACGGTTTAGGAAAAATCCTTCCCACTATTATGTAAAATCCATCTGCCTTCCTGATACCTGAGTGAGTAAGGAGAATTCCTGTGCCCTGGCAGGAATCTGCCCCCAGCCCCCTCCTGCTCTGATCAGAAAAGGTAGCTAGCAACATCTTCCAAGAGATTACCTGTGTACAGAACTACTTTCAGTAAAAAAAAAAATAAAAGAGCAGCAGCAGTAGCCTCAGACCTGAAAACAGGTATGGCATTTTGATTTCAGTTTATCTCCGTATACTCCGAGGTCATCCATCTCATGGATGGTGGCAGATACAGTATTATTTCAGTCTAGATCTGACCGTGGCTGAGAATTGGTTACATGACTCCATGTTATTTCCATAGGCATCTATGTAATGGTGTTTATGCTTTCCTTTGTAAGATTTCACAATGTTAAAGCATGAGGACCTGTCCAGATAGTTGCTGAGATAATGCTGTCTGACCTCTGTCTCAGTATGAAGCAATAACTTTCTTTATAGCTCAAAAATAGACATCAAAAGACCTTGTTGAATCAAAGGGAAAAGAAATACAAAGTTTCTTGACAGCCAGATTTTGAATTTATAGTCCGAGGAAGTTGCCTGGCAGGTGCTAAAATAGATTTGACGTCAGGGGGTCATTTTTGTTTTAATCTGCAGAATCTGAGTTTCATCAGTTTCAATTGAGAAGAGCTAGTATCCTGATGGTGGAGACTAGGGGACAGTTATATTCATCTGCAGACTACAGATTTCTAATGTTAAAGGTTTAGGGGTGCTATCCACTGTGTTGATTTTTTTTTTTTTTTCAGGATCTGGTAAAATCACGTCCATTTAAGCTCTTACCCTATTCAATAGGTATTGGAGCTGTCCCTGTCACTTACCCTGCACCGCTGTGTTTAACATAAGCTCAGATCTTCAGCTTCTCTCTGAATGCCACTTCTGGAAGCTGAATTCCAACTATAAAAGTGGATGAACTGTCCTGATTCTGCCCTTTTCAATGGCTACTTATCTAAATTGTCTCCAACCCATGACTTTTTCCATGCTGCAGCAACAAAACTGTGAGAGGCCCTGGGTGCCCTCTGGGTGCCCATCTGTGCTGTGCCTTTCACAGGGACCACGCTTGCCTCCAGGTGCACCCTGGCAGCCACAGGCCCTTAGGGTTTCAGCTGCCTCTGGCCCTGACCTTAAAAAGAGGAAAATATAGGAATCACCTGACAAAAATGTTTTTGATTCCCTTCCCTTGTCCTTTTCCAGTATTTGGTGCTTCAGTGCATTGTTCTTAAGTTGGGGATTTCCTTGGTTATGCTCTCCTTCATCATGAAAAATGAACATGGAGATCCTTTCTACAGGATTAGCTCCTTCCTGAGGAAACTTCAGTTTACCTCTGTCCCATTCTCCCTTTTTGTTTGTTTTCCCTAGGATCCCTAATTATCAGTCTAACATATCTTGCAGTTCTGCCCTCGATATTGCAGGGGTAAGATACAAAAAGTGGTTTGTCATTTGTGTTTGCAAACTTCACCATTCTGAGAGGTTCACTAAAGTTTTGTAACTGCTAAGCAAGTGCCCTGTTTCTGTGGAGTGCAACCCATGGCTTGCCTTCAGAAGAATATCTTTATGAATAATCAAAACTAAACTCTGCTTGGCAAAGGCAGAATCCACAACTGATACTCTTGCATGCATGTGAATGCCAGCCTTTTCATTCTTTGTGGTTTATCTTTAAATTTTACTACTTTTTTTTGTGGACCACTGAGGAGAGAATAGCCAGGCCTCAATTAATCTTTAGGGCAGGATGATATTTCACCAGTGGTGTGATCCTTCTACCTCTTCTTTAAGTCTCCTTTTGTCTTAAGGAAGAAGAGAATTTCGGATGGTGATGATGGGGAAGATAAAACTGAGGATGGGATGGAGTTCTGGTTCATTTACTGACTGGGTAGTGCAAATGTTGTTTTGAATGTGCTAAGAGCAGCCTGTTGTGGTACCATGCTTTTGTATCGTTATACCAAACTTCCCATGGTAGTTGAGTCATTTTTATGCCCAAAGCAAGTGCCAGATGGTGTACTAACTTTTTTTTTTCCCCACTTCTTAGTAATAAATCATCTGAAACTATCTTATTGTTCTTGGTTTTATGTAGGAAGTCAAGAGATAAGCAACTCCAGCAGTACTGTACCCTTAACTACAACTCCAGGTCATAAGTTGCAAGGTAATACTCTTGATATTTGTGTTGCTGTTCCTTAGTAGCATCAAGAAAAGCAGTATATATTATTGTATGCCTTAAACTGTCCTGTAATAGTTTGCACTTTATTTTGTTTGTGTTTTTTTTAAATTCTGAACAGTTGTAGGCCAGGAGGGAGGTACTCAGAGTGTCAGATTTATTGAAGGAGAGCTAAAGATACCTAAGAGGAACTGATAAACAGTAGAACAGAACTCAAACCCCATGTCCTTAGTTACCCCAGACCATCAGAGAGAGGAGAAATAACATGGGACAATGCTGTGTATAGAACCAGAAATATCTGTCAACATCAATTTACAGTTAAAAGGGAACCACCAGCACAAGAAGTCCACTAGGCTGGACTTCAGTGCTCTTGAGAAAAAGGCAAGGCACTTTTAATTTGATTTTTAGTGTCAAAATGGATTCTAGGTCCACCATGCTTGAACTCATTGCTAAAGTACATGTTTGCTTCATAATGCAGTCTCATTTTGACTGCTTTAAACTGTACACCTTGAAGCATGTGCTGTGGAAAAGGCTTAGTTCTTGAGTCATTTTTGCCCTGTACTACTTAACTTCTCTCACTTGCCATTGGCCAACAAGCAGGATGTATAGCCAAAACTGTGCTCATTGACTCATTCTGTCCTGTGTAATTGCGTCACTAACTCACACCTAAATTCCAGGCAGTGTATGTGGCTTCTTTTCACCTGTATGAGCTTGTAGTCCATATCTAGATGTGCTTCCAGAATTGCCCAAGTAAGCACTCAGAACCTGGGGAAACCCAGAGTTGTGTTCTGGTTATAGTTCTGGCCAGTGTGAGAAAGGTTTAGCCCCAGGCATATCCTTGGCTTACCCTGGCAAAAACCTGAATGTATCTAGCAAAGAATGTGTTTGTAATTTTACAAGCATAGCGTGTTTTTCAAAGGCAATTAAATCTGCAGCTGAATATCCCAGGAATGCCAGTGTAAGGGTTCTCTGCATAGGACTCCATGGTGAGACTTGTTGGCTATGATTATACCAGAGAATAAAGTCATTCCCTCTGTAATTCCTCCTCTCTTTGTTTTTGGTAGGTGGTATGAAGGTGTAAATATGTTGCATTTATTTTGAAACCTGAGGTTGCTCATAATGTGTGCAATTGCAAAGAGAGGAGACAAAATTTTAGACTAGATTTCCGGTGGTGAGAACAGCAGATCCCTACAAAGGAAACACTCCTGCTTTTTGATTCTGGTAGCTCTGTCACTGCTGTGGTCGTTTCTGAGGTTATACACTTTGTTTCCCAGCCGTGCTGGAAGGCAATAGAGCTGCAGCAAAGCACCCACAGTGCCAGCACTGTGGGAGGATGCTGTAAAAGATCAGTTACTTCAGGGAAAAAAATAATCACAGAATGGGTGTAGGCTGCAGTACAGAAGGAAGGGAGGGAGGTATGGAGAGTGACGCTTCCAGGAGAGGGAATTACCAAACACCCCAGTAGATCTTTGCCAGGAGGAAGAGGCTGTTAGCCTGTAAGAAACACTGAAGAGGGATGCAGCAATGGGGACAGAAGTGAGAGTGGGAGGGTACCTGAGAAGCTAGAAATAACCTGGGCAAGAAAGGGGATGGAAAGTAGACTAGGAAAGTAGACGTGAAAGAAAAAGTGGGAAGGACAAAACCGTTAAGACTGTAACATGGTTTCTGTTTTGAATTTTTGGAAACAGGTACATTCTGAGGATTCTTTTTTGTGTAGAGCAGCCCATAAAAGGCTGTTTCACAGGGTATTGGTCTGTCTCTACTTGACACAGATACAGTATGTTCTTAGCATGAGAGCAGTTTGTAGGTCAGGAAAGTCAGTGACAGTATGGCTGATGCAGCAGCTGGAATAGAGCATGACTGAAGAAAGGCTGAGAGACCTGGGTTTGGTCTGTAGAAGAGAAGACTGAAAGGTGATCTTATTAATATTTATAAATATCTGAAGGGTGGGTGTAAAGAAGAAGAGGCCATTCTCTTTTCAGTGGTGCCCTCTGATAGGACAAGGGGCAGCAGACAAACTGGAACACAGGAGGTTCTACCTCAATATGAGGAGAAACTCTTCTGCTGTAAGGATGATGGAGTACTGGAACAGGCTGACCAGAGAGGTTGTGGAGTCTCCTTCTCTAGAGACTTTCAAGACCCATCTGTACATGTTTCTGTGTGACCTGCCCTTGATGATTCTGACTGTTTGGGCACTGCTGTGCATGCAGGGTAGCTATGTACTTGCTTCACTGCTTTGGGACGGGGTGCTCTGCTGTATTCCCACTTGTAGCCCACAACCATAGATACCCTGAAGAGACTATTGTGCTGTGGGTACTTTAATTATAGTATGTGAAAAAGAAAATTAATAATATTTATTGCTTTCTTTTTTCCTTGAAGGCAATGACAGTTCATCCAATGTTACTGTTCAGTCACCCACGCTATCTGCAGCAACCTCTGCAGTAGGTATGTATGTCTTCATTTGTCCATTACTATGAACCTAGAAAATAGAGCCAAACCTACCCCAGATCATTCCAAATTCTAAAGAAATACCAATCAAGGTGGGTATTTGAGTGAGACATTATCATTTTAGGGATGGGAGCAACATGTAAAACAACTCTGAAATGAAGCTATGCTCTTTTTCAAGGTAGCATGCTTCATTAGTAGAAGCAATGACATTCACAGTGCCATTGAAAAATGGGAATAAAAATAAAATTTAAGGAATAATTGAAAGAATGGTCTTTTTAGTGTTCATTCTTTGTTTCTTAGCAAGCTTCTTCCATTTTCATGGACTGAAGGTGAATAGGTTGTTGTGCCAACAATGAGCTGTTTAATGTTATTTCACAGTAAGTAGATTCAGAGTATAATGAAGTTCTAGGGCTTGAATTTAAAGAATAAGACTCCATTTCCTTTTAGGTAGTACTCATGCCACCTTTTACCATAGAAATTATTTCTACAGAGTTCATAGCACAAAACAGTGAAGTTCAAGCAAGACACAAGTGGCAGATCTGGGACAATCTGTCCCAGACTGCCTTTTGAATTTTGCTAGCACTGCCATCTTTCCTTCATAACCCCAAAAAAGAACAGTAGGTAAGTTTGATTTCCCAAGGCAGCAGCATTGCAGTCATGATGCTCCAAAATAAGTAATGCCTCTACAAAGATGAAAGAAGAAATATATGTATTAGATCAACTTGCAGAGTTTGAAAAGTATTTAACCTGGAACACAAACAAGCATTTCATTTGGATTTGCAATGTTCCAACTGTCAGCTGTATCAATCTGAGATTATTTAAAAAGGAAATCGAAAGAAATCATTTTTTGGAAGAACTTGAACAGGCATATTTCACCACATCAGTAAAGACTGGATAAGAACTAATGTCATGCAGTTGTTCGTTGTGTGGTACACAGATAGAAAAGGTTGTATCTGGGAGAAGAAAAGTTACTTCTGTGCCTGAACTGGGTCCCCTTTGTGCTAGGAGCCACGTGAAAGCAGGGCGGAAATATCATGCCTACCCTGAGGTACTTTGTGTACTTCTGGAGTTTTATGCTGATCATAAGGTCCCAACCATGTCATTCCATCTCCAGTACAGCTCTCTCTCTATCTCTGTAGTCTCCAGATAACCTCTGAGCTACCACACCACAGGGCTGATTCTTAATCATTTAAGAATAAAATACTTCACCAGGAAAAATAAAAACATAAAAATCTCTGCATAGACCTTCTGATAGCAAGGAAGTGGTTCAGTTCATCATTCCATTGCCTGCACTGTACTAGTTTAAACATGCCTGACTTGGAAAGTGGAGAGATATCTGTAATCCTCATGTTGCCTTAGGGCCTTCTCCATGTGTAAAGCCATTGTTAACCACAGGTGTTTCCCTCAGTGCTCCAGCACTTCCTCCACTCCAGTCCTGACTGTGGGTTTCTTGTGTCAGCATAATAATAAATAGTAAATGGAAGCCTGAGCCCTTTACTGTTTGGCACAGTACAAACTTAACAGACAGCTATGTCTTGCTTCACACCAATCATTATTCACATGCTTCACTCTTTTTCGTTTGTTTGTTTGTTAGAAACTTCATACATTTTAAGACAATATGCATCCATTTTGATTGTCTGTCTCAGCCTCTTCAGAATAAAGACTACTTAATTTTTCTTTAAATCTCTCCTTTGGGGTTTTGGAGGGCTTGGGGTTAGGTTTTTCACTGCAGAAGCAAAAGTCTGTTTTATTCAATCATCTTCCATGCAAAAGAGATGATTTATTTTAGGAAGAGTTTTCAATAGTAATTTTTGTGTGTGTGTTGGCACAGAAGTGCCATACAGAATTTTATACGTTACATAATTTTAGTTGTGTTTGTTCTTGTTGAGGTAGCACACTACTGTTAAGTAATGAATGCTGCTAAGAACACATTTTTATGCCATATATGTGTATGTGCTATATATTTATACACATATATAGCATAGCATATATTTGTGTATATGTAGCATAGCTATTTAATGTTTAAAAACAGGTAGCATATAAAGTAAAACACTTGGCTCTTTTAAAAATAAAGCATCATAATCCTGAACTGTATTGCTGGTGTGCATTCTTTTTAAGTAATAAAAATGAACTTAGGCAGTCTGGGTTTTTTTAGCACGATGTTCAATTAAGCCCAGCTGGTCTCTGGGGGGAAAAGTAATTAGGGAAATAAAAGGACAGATGTTGCTGGCAAATGTTCTTTCATCTCAACTCTCTTGTTAAAATAGTATGGTTAAGATTTTTCAAACATGCAAAACAACAGATTGGTACCCAAGTCATGTCAGCTTCTTAAATTCTTCAGCTGCCTCAGGTAGCCTCCCACTGATGTTTTGAAATGACTGATGCTAATAATGGAAAAGAAGTCTGTAGGAGATTAACCAGATTTTAATCTTAATATAAATGTTACATCACCAAGTGCTGTAATCTTGATAAAGAAAGAAAAAAGGGATTTATAGTAGGAAAGCGAGAAGGAAAAACTAATGTGCAAATTTTATGAAATTCTTCATGGTACCTGCTTGGATATGGTGACTCAGGTGTTCTGTAGGGCAATTTAATGCCCCTGATACAAGTACCATCTTTGTGTAACATCATTTAACAGTGTTATGCAGGGAACCATTAGCCATTATATTGTTCAGGAGCACAAGCTAGCTTGACTCTCAGAAATCATGGCTCAAAAAAAAAAGAAAAAAAGGAAAACAGAAAACTGACTGGTTAACACTTGTGTTCCAATTCATTCCAATTTGACTTTCATTCCCTTTGGTATTTTTTATATTAGGAATGCAGTTCCTAGGTGTGGTTTCATGTCATGTGACTGTAGATGCTTTCCATATAAACATTTCCTTGCTTATTTCCTACAATGAGGAACCATTTGATATTTATAGATCATTGTAGCAGGAGTTTACCTGTAAGTGTTAAAATGTGCCCTGAATTTTATCTGATGTATTTTACACATGCTTCATAAAGGAACTGAATTTCCTAATTGTAACAAGGTAAGCACATGAGTATAGTACTCCAACTCTTCCATCTCAATGAATGCTCATTTCAAAGTGTTTCCTAGGGTTATGGCAACTTATGATAATAACATCAGGTAATGGGAAAATAAGTAACATTTACTAAGAGGACTATATTGGGCTGCTTCAGTAGTTCTAATGCTAAATGTCTCAGAGGAGTGTGTAGGCCAGTTGCTTTGTTCTGGTTTTTAGACAATTTCAAGAAAATATGGTTATAATAATTAGACTTTTGAATGTTCATAATGGAAAGCTTTTGTAGTGCTTAAAGTAACCCAGTTTGTGTCAGTATATAGAAATAATACAGAAGTAGACAGCTGCAATGAGAGCTTCTCCCTAAAATGTCTTCATACATAAAAGCTATTGGCCTCATATTTTCTCCTTAGAGAAGTTGTAGTGGTGTAACAGACTCATGTTTGGTGTTAGTTCCTTCTTTGAAAAATAAGTAATTGTTCTTAGGGTCATTCTATCTGGCTGCCTTCTACTAAAGTTCTAAGAATTTTGCTATAAAATATCAATCTCAATTATTCTTGAATTTTGCTTCATGGTATTTTTATTCTGAACAGTTCATTGCTGCTTTATGAGGAGGGAGGGGAAGTGTTAGGTAAAAGTTAAAGGTGTCAGGTGTGAATTAAATATTTGAAATAGCATTCCAATCTTTGTTTTAACCTTGGCAAGACAGCACACTACTAAATAAATAATAACAAGCCAGCAGATTTACTTACCACATGTGCAAAAAACTTTTGAACCTTCAGTTTAACATACATCCATAATTCTCTCTGGTAAGTTTAATGTAAGTGAAGACATATTAAGGCCAGTGGTTCATTCAAAAGTAAATTAAAAATTAAATGACTGCTAAAACTGTGGGGACAAGAGGGTGTTTTCATGCAAAATCTGTTCTTGTAAGAAAAGCTTAGTTACCTGAAAAGTGGGCACTTCAAATGGGAAGCTACTCTTGGTCCAGAATTTTATCATATTTTAAAATAGGTGAGATTCTATGGAATTGGATAGTGTTATCCAAAAAAATTGACCCATCTAGATGTTATCACCTATTACCCAGATTTTGTTTACAGGCTTGCCTTAAAGCCATTCCTGACCTGAAGCTCCAGAAATCAGAAGTTAGGCCTTTCCAAATGAAATAGATAAGGAAGAGTCTGTTGGCAAGCCTGGATATCCATGCAGTGGCATTTTCATTGTTACTCTGTCGTTATATTTGGGCATGATAAATTCTGCTTATTTAATGAGTATAAAATTTATTATATTATGTATTTTTCTGTGTGACATCAAAAATAAAAATTTCCCAGGTGTGTCCACCAGTATTGCTCATCTGACTGGTACCAATCAGCCCACCAACACCACTGTGTCTGTCACCCTGACTACTCAGCCCACCAAAACCAGCCAGACAGCAAATTCCACCACAGATTCATCAGTCACATCATCACAATTAAATATTACAGTGGTGACAACTTCCAAGACTTCTTTCTCTTCTGTAACAGGTAAGTTCACACTTGAAGAAGCTCATAGAAGCTTGCATGTTGTACAAGTGTTGTACAGTTTGTATGTTGAAGTGTTGTACAATTGTAGATTTGTTAGAGTAGTGTAACAAAGACAGAAGGTATTTGCTTCTCATTTTGCTGAAAAATGAGAGTAAGGTGGGTTCTTTTTTTTCCTTAAGTTGGCTATAATAATGTTGCTCTGAGCACTCTGCCTACTTAATACGGCTTAACTTAACCTGAAAGATCATATGTATTTAGAGGGGGAAAAAATACAAATGGTCTGAACCAGCAGCCACCAGCAAGGAGATTAGCAGTGTTAGGAGAAAGCCTGGGTTTTTTTAATACAACTGGTGTGTTTGTTTAGTTCTCCCTTCTACTGCTTCCTTGAACTCATCTCTACTACTTTGTTTTCCACAGCTGACCTGTGGCTCAAAATATGTCTACTGGCTTAATATAAAACTGTGTTCTGTTAGTCACATTTGTAGCAATTAATGAATTTTATCCCTACTGTAGGATAGAATATGACTATGGATGGGTCACACTTCCTAAGTCACAATCCTGACCGTACCCTTGAATAGAAAAACACTAAATGTAGAGTTCAGTTTTTGCTTGCAGTTAGCTGCTTGTTCACACCACTTCATGCTTACACTTCTGACCAGATCAGGGTTGCTCACGTGTCATTGAAGTGTTACTGGGTAGGTGGGAGCTGTCTTGAGTAGAACTTTCAGTTGGCCATGAAATGCTCTCTGTGGCAAGTATAAATAGAAATGGGCATAGACTGGGTCTTCTGGTAGGAGTCCGTAGCAGATAAAACCAGTTTTCACATGTAAACTGCTATGGCTTATCTAAGGCCATGTTATCTATGTCAATATTTGTGTTGGGCTACAGAGCTGATCTCATGTGGAGAGTGAGGGTACAAGCCCATGAGACAAGGTTGAAGCTCATCACCAGCAGAAGTATTTTACTCCCACCACATAACTATACTGACTGACTCAGTGGTTGTTGGACCCCTCAGCAGGCTGACCCAGTATGCTCTGATTGCAGATAACTTCCTTTTCGGCCTGGGTTAATTTCAGGCCAGCTTAGTGAGTTAAATTGGCTCATGGAGGGTATGATGAACAGCAGAACTGGCCTAAGAGGTCAGGCACTGCATGTGTGGAAAGAGAAGGATGCAGGGGGGGAAAAAGGCAAAGGAGAGAAGAAGGGGAAATCATCCTTTCAGAGACAACAAGCAGTTGGATTAGCTCCTGCATTACCAGAATCTGGCACCTAAAAATAGGTCTAGGTTTCAGTCTGCTTGACTGGTATCTGGCCAGCTGACCTACATTAAATTTGCTTGATTGTGTCTTTAGATGGAATGTCAGTGGGGAGGGCAGAATACAAAGGAGTCCCTCAAAATTCTGCAAGCTCTTTAAAAAGCATCTTGTTTTCCTCTCAGCCCCATCAAAATCTGAGGCTGTCATAACCAAAACCTCCAGATTTGATGTGGGCAGTTTTGTAGGTGGCATTGTGCTGACACTTGGATCTCTGGTTATTCTCTACATCGGCTGCAAAACCTACCACTCCAGGAGAGGCATTCAGTACAGAACCATGTAAGTTCCCATGGGATTGTCCCCTGTCACTTTATTATTTTCTTGAAGGAAACAAGGACAAACAAAACAAGGAGAATTACCTCAAATACATGAATTTGGTTTTTTTATATTGATATCATTAAGAGATTTTACTGTGATATTTTGTCTTCCACCCCTTCAGCTATTCCTCATTATTATTATACCTTTCTTCTGAGTGGGCTTTTTCCTCTGATCTATTACATAAAATAATTATTGGGGTTTTTTTAAAGGATCATTTCCATGAAATGTTTCCTTGAAATATTTGCTGCAATATGCAAGACTGATGGTTCTTCATGACATTTCCTGCAAGGCTCTATTTGTCTAATTACTCTTTGATGTTTTCTTCCACCTTGCCAGTAATATTTTTAGTAGCTCTATTTTCTGTTACATCTTCCTTTTCTGTTTCTTTCTGTTACAACTGTTTTCTGTTCTGACAGCTTGTTGGAACTCTTACCATCTCTCCTTTGTATCAACCTTTATGTACTTTTAAGTCTAGTTTGAGCAGCCAGTTTTAAAGGTAGACATGTAATATTCCACATTCCTAAGCCACCACTGTTGAATTGATTTATTTACTTATTGCCACAGAAAATATCCAAAGGCAATATGACCATTACTCACTATTTTACTGTCTCTATATTTTAAGTCAAACTTGTGTCCCACTTTGCAGTATAGCCAAGACAACTGGTTGTTTTCTAATATTTAGTCTTTTGTATTATCTTTTCTTAAGTCCAGAAACCTGTCCATAAAAGTGTATGCACTGAACCTGCTTTGAATACTTTCATAAGTACATGGAATGAGAAGTAGAATTCATGTAACCGAATACAGGCATCTGCGTCTGAACTTGTCATTTCATGTCATTCTTATTACCCTAAAGTAGGGTCAGTCTGTCAAATGAATCAGTCATCCCATACATGTTTGTATTCCCTTACTGTGAGGGTAGCTAAAATTCTTGGATAAAGAAGTCTGTGCTGTGGATATTGACAGGTACAGACTGGATCCCATCTGAAATCACTCTCTGTACACCAGTGACTTTCAACCTTTGAGCTGTAGGCTGCTGGGATTTTCCCTGTCAGTGCTATACAGCAAATACAGTCCTACAGAATGAAAACTTGCTTTTCTTAGTTATATTTTCAAGACCCTTTAGAAGTTATCTGTGGGCCTCAGACAGCCTCTAGGCTAGAATTTGAAAAACACTGCTCCTAACAGATTCTCTGCCACCAACTTGTTCCAGGCAACTGGTCTCTCTCCTTAGTGATGTGAGATTGGGAGACAGGAGGCAGTAGGTCAGTTCTTGTCTTGGGTATTGTCCTTCTTTGTGGAAGTGCTTTTTTCCTCTCCTTTGCAGTATGCTTTTATCTCTGATTTTGACTTCACATTGGATAATCTCATCCCTATTCTAGTCAATAGTTGAAGGAAAATTGCACCTTCTCATTTGCCATTTATAACCAGCTCTATCTACTCGGTTTTCTTCCAGGCATTCAGACTTTCCTCCTTGTCCCACACTGAGTTTAAGAACTGGAAATTCTTAAAACTAGCTTGCATTTCTTTTTCCTGCTCAGTATCAGCCATCTCAGTTGAGAGACTTGTTTTAAGAGAGGTGATGTCATTAGATTTGTCAGGATGCTAGTGTTCAGGCCTTGTGTCTTCTCTCCATCTTGACTCCTACTTGCTGGTTGTGGAATCCAATGAGTCCCTGCTGCATGTTTACCCACTGTAGTCTTTGAGTAGATATTGTAGAATTCAGATCAACAGTATCTTTGAAACAAAGGAAACCTGTCACAGAGCCTGTAGACTGGCTTTGGTTAGCTGTTGCTAACTGTTGCAGGTTAGATTGGATAAAAATCCCTGAGCAACAGCTGATATAAAAATATTTCCTTGAATAGAATACGAACACCAAAATGTTAATAAGGCTAGCAAAGCTCAAGGAGTGCTGACAACATTAAATTGTTCTGTTAGCATCAGGCTGGTCTCAGAAAGGGCTATAACTCCCAGGTCAATGCACCTTTAGTTCTTCCCAGCTAGAAAACCTCTCTCTGTTCAGAAAATAACCTTCTTAGCAGCAGCTGGGTGCCTGTTTCTCATGTTGGCTGTTGCTTGTAATGCAGGACATTAATTGCTGTTTTTCTATTACAGTGATGAACATGATGCCATCATTTAAAGAGACTTCAGGGAGAACAGTGTTGGAAACCCATCCTATCTCAGCTGTTTTAACTTTCCTTTCATAAAGATGATCACAGCTTCTAAACCTGCCTTGGGTGTGATCCTGCAAAATGTTTAGGAGCTCTTTAAACATCCTGGCATTTTTTTTTGCATTGGCTTCCATAATAAGAAGAGGAACTTGGCACTTTGTAGAGACAGTAATTTTTAAGTACACAAATCTCTGGAATAGAGCAGAGTGGATAGCATCATTGCAATTCTGAGTTCAGTTATTTCTCAAATTGTGTAAATCCAACATGTTCCATAATGGATATAGTAGGTTAAATAAGGTACCTTTGTAACCAAGCATAAATTTTTGCAAGTAAAATGTTGTGGGTTTTTTTACTAATATTTTGTATGAAATTGTATTTATTTTGAAGTTTGGTGTGAGCTTTAGTTTACAGATCTTGGGTTTTGAACAATTCAATTAGTTAATTTTTGTTAGGCTATGAAGGGACTTAGTTTGTTAACTGTATAGAAGTGAGAATGAGTACTTTAAACTCCAGTGACCTGCAGAGACTTCCCTTAACAGGCTATACCATGAGAAAAGTTGCAGGAAGCATGGACAGACTGCAGGTACAGATACCACAACCCTTTTCTCCAAGTGGGTCCTTATGGACTGTTAGTCTCAATGGACTATGTGATCAATAGCTGCTTCTTTCTAGCACGTTCTAATGAAGATAAAATAAAACTGGAAAAAAGTAATTGTGCCATCACAAATGTGGCAAAACAGGAAAATAGCTTTTACAAATTAGCTTTTAAGTTGAATGGAGCAATCATTTTACTCTTGGTTTTTATTATCATGAAGCTGTATGGGATGTTTCATCTGCATTTGATAAGCATTGGAAGCTGCACAGAAGTTTCCACAGAAAGCAGAAAATCTGCAATGTAGCATTTAAGAAGAATGTAATCTGCATTTTTACAACTATTTTCAGAACTGAGTTCTACTGCAAATGTGGACAGTGGGCACAAGCTCACTGAAGGCAGTGTGGCATCTCTCAGAAGGCCTTTAGCTGAAGGCCCAAATAAACTGGGGATCCTGGGCAAGATGGCTGATGCTGCTTCCATGTCACTTCTGCATTTACACAGAGGTAAACCTGCTGATTTTGGGCTCCTGATTTACACTGGTGTAAGGAAAACTAGGGAAAGGACCAAGAAACACAGGCCAGCATCTGCTTATGTCACTGAGTATCTGTTCAGTTCTGTTCAGGCTCCTCTTGCAGACCTGTCAGTGGTGCTAAGTGCTGGTGCTGTGGGGACTTGACCCTGGCTGTTACTGCTGGAGCTTGTCCATCATGCAGAGCACAGACCCTGGCAGAGGTTAATTTTTCTGTTGAGTCAATGGTATATTCCAACATGCAATGGTAAAGTGGCCAGAAGGGGATGGTTGTTTTCCTTTTTTTAGATGGAGCAGTAAAGCCATTATGGCCAAGGCACAGGTAACTCCAGCAAACCATGATGAATAAGTAGACTTGGTAAGACAAGCCCCACACCTGGAATGAAGGTAGCAGGACTTCTGCTGATATTGAGGTACAGGGGGAGAGTGATTTTAAGTAACTTTTGTGTTTTTTCTTAATTACATTGTTTGGTAGAAAACTTCTGATTTTGACTTGAAGACATTGGTAACAATTCTTCCATAGAACTGCAGTTCCTTACTTTGTAGAAATTAAAACAATTAAGTGCAACTCACTTACTGGGATTGTCTTACCTCTCTTGTATAGATGAATAAATAAAATTAAACTGTTGGAGCTAGTATATAAATTTTTTATTGGATTTTTATTTTATTAGGCAGTTTTGTAATTCCCTCAACCTTTTCTCCAGTCATAGCCATGGAATAAGAAGTGTTCACTATATATACTTTTAATGCCAGAACAACAGACCTAATGCATTTTTGCCCAACTCAATCATTTGTCATGTATATTGTAAGCTCATTACTACAATAAATCAAAATTATGTTCTGTCATAGCAGATGTAAAACCTGACCTTTCAGATGTTTGGATACTGGACAAAGTAAAGTGCAGTTAAGAAATCTTACCTGTAACTTTGCATTTGCTTTCCAAAAGTAAATAAAACCCCAGTTTTGAGCTACACATGTATAAAGGGGAATGAACAGGACAGCTTTCCTCTGTATTGTACCAAGTACACATTTATGTCAGCTTTGGAGGTCTCTCTACAGCAGTGGAACAAGTGGGGGACCTGAATGGTCTACACATGTAGAGGACTTGACTGTATTAAATAACTGAAATAGTAATTTAGTATTAAAAAATCCTGATTATGTCAACTAAACATCAGCACTTTCTTTCCTTGCAGAAACAGTATTTGAAAGGGTTTGCCACAGGAGTCAACCACATTGTAGACCAGTATGATGTATAAAGCTGAAGGTGGAGCAGAAGATGAATAGTGGATTTTTGTCTCACAGGCTGAAGTCTAGCACTCTCCCAGGCAATTGAGGGACAGAACACAGAACAGATCATCTAATGGTTTAGTGGCTGATAGTTGGATTACAGTTGGACACTATCATCTTGAAGGTCTTTTCCAACCTTTATGATTCTGTGATCTTGTGTCAGGGCTGACCAAACGTTAAAGCACGTTACCAAGGGCACTGTCCAAATGCCTCTAAACACTCAGGCATCAACCATCCTCTGGCTAAAGAAATGTTTCCTAAATATAATAGTTTCCTCATGGAAGTCTGTTCCCACTCACATCTCTGCTAATTAAGTATTCTAAATTCAATTATACCTTTATGATCTGTTTATATTCATACTATGCAACAATTTTTTAGCATAAATAGTTCCTCCCCTTTGCTAGATCTACTTATGCTACTGTCAGTCTTTCAACTGTTCCTTAACTGAGTTTAGTAATATTGTAAAGATGATTTGATTTGACTGATCATAGTTCATCCTCTCAGCAGGACTGTGTAACTGGGACTGATGGCTCTAAAACCACAGTTCCCACTGAGCAGGAATCCCCCTGGTGACACATCACAGAACTGCATTTACAGCATGTTTTAAGCCCATCAACAGCATTCAATGATTTCATCTCTTTCACATAACCCCTATACTCATTTTATAATCCTTAAGATTCACATTTTTGCACTCATTAAAATTACTTACTACTTACTCCTCAACAAAATTACTTAGTGCAACAGACTTAGGAAGTCATCTGTTGGCTACAGAACACATCCACCTTAGGTCAGATATCATGAATGTTACTTTTGCCCTTCAAGCACATCATGATCAACCACATGAGCAAGTCTCAGGACATTCCACTTTCCTCCCACAAGTCTTTCCTTTTTATGCAGCTCTTCTTTAGCCTGTATTCTAGTACCAAGTCATAGCTCTTCCAGCTTAATTGTTTTGATGAGGCCCTGCTTCAAAGCAGTCCAGACATAATGCAGTGATGTATTTAGGATTTTTATTTAGAAAAACCACAAAAAACAAAAACAAACATTGAAGCAAGGACATGTTACTCAGTAATGTGACCATTACCCCTTTGTAAATCTGCTTGTGTATCTTTCCTTTTTGTTCAGACTTGTTAAAGCACTTTATATAGTCATGCCACTCTTTGTTTTTGCCCTGAAGGCATACAGCATTCTTAACATCCTCTACTGGAAAAGATTTAAGCAACAGAATTATGATACTGCCCAAAGCAAAGTGGAACAGCTTCAGAGACTAAGAATTGCTTAGTAACTCAAGAATTTAGCTGAGATGTGGAAGCATATAGAATGAGAATGGACCTGACCTGTGCTGAATGTGAACACATTCTCTAGACAACACTGAAGGAGTTGCCTGGTGCTGGCAGTCATAAAAACAGAAAAGTTAAATGAATTTAGGAATCTGCATTTGACTGTTCTCAAACTGGACAGACACAGGGACTGTCAGTTCCTGGTATTGATCCTGCAATGTCCAAGCTCCAGCTTGCATTAGAATTTAGTGTTTACTTCACTATAAAAATATTACTTTGATGTCTGGATCAGTGGCTCATCTTAACATTCAGTGTCAGGTCATTCCCTGTACTTGAAACATCCAATTCAGTAACTGTAAAAAATTTGAGTGTCAAGAGTGAGAATGTATTTCATCTTGATCTTCCAAAATGACACTTAAGAGCCTCCAGAATTTAGAGAGAGACTCTAATTCTTCCAATTTTCAGTTTGTCTATTGTTTGTTCTGACATTCTCCACATCAAGTTCAAAGCAGTTTGGAAACAAAGGTGTTATGTCTGGCCAGCACTGAGGTGATGGGTGCTTCTGAAGTGCTAGATGAAAATCTGTGTAACTCAATTTCTGTGACAGGGTTCCCAATGAAAAGCCATGGGTGTCAGTACAAACAGAGAGCTGTCTTCTTTTTACTGTTGCATATATGGCTCCTAAGACTTTATTCTTCCCTCAGAACTAAAGCTATCTTCCATGAAGCAAATCAGAACCCTAATATCCTGTGCTTGAAGTACAGAGTATTTCACTTCCCTGTCTGCCAAAATAATAGAGTAAGTCAAGCTATAAAGATTAAGAAGGAAGAGGGTTGTGTTCTGACCAAGTCTACAGCCTCTAACAAACACATGAGCTTGAAAATCTTGGGTAAGTTCTCAAGCTTTTCACTTAGAAATTTCACCAGGCCAAAACTAAATATGAAGGCCACTACTAGGACATTGATTATCGTGCAGTTTCCTGCTGCGTTCCAGCATATTTTGACCTCTTCAAAGAGGAAAAAAACCCCAAACAATCCAACTCCTTTCCTTTTGAGATAATAGCACAGCAAAATCTGCTGTTCAGAGTTCTGCCTCTTCCTTACACAGGATGTGTGTGATACCCCAGACTCTTGGGCTTATAGTCCCATGGCAACAGCCATTGGTGAGGAAGCCTGGCTGGAGCATCAGTAACCACTGTTCTCACACACTCAGTTAAAAAAAGAAATGAAGGACTGGTGATTTAGTGTTGTCTCCCTGCACTAGTAACATCCAGAGCAAAAGTGACAATTGGATGTTCAACAGAACAGAGAACACCTTTTCATGTCCCAGTAGCTACTAGTAAGACAAGAGGGCATGGACATAAGCTCTGTCCAGGGAGGTTTAGGTTAGATATTAGGAAAAAATTCTTTGCAGAAAGGGTGATCAGCCATTGGAATGGGCTGCCCAGGAAGGTGGTGGATTCTCCATCCCTGGAGGTTTTTAAGAAGAGACTGAATGTGGCACTCAGTGCCATGGTCTGGTAACCACAGTGGGAGTGGATTAAGGGTTGGACTTGATGGTCTCAGAGGTCCTTTCCAACCTGGGTGATTCTGTGATGTTCAGAATACATCTCCTGCCTAAATTCATATACCCCAGGTGGGTCTCTAGGAATAACTAACAGCAAGAAAACTGCATCTGCAATTTCAGTCCATCTGCAGCATTCAACATGACACTGCACACCTCAGCCTCACTACGCTACAAGTGTCACAATGCAGAATTAAATCTTTCAGGTTGGGAAAGACCCTTGGGATCACCGAGTCCAACCATCATCCCTACTCTAGAAAGTACTCCCCTAAACCTTATCCCTGAACCCCACATCTAAGCAACCCTTAAGCACCTCCAGGGGTGGTGACTCAACCACCTCCCTGGGCAGCCTATTCCAGTGTCTGACCACTCTGTGGAAAATTGTTTCCTAATGTCCAGTCTAAATGTTTCCTAATGTCCAACCTACCCTGTTGCAGCTTGAATCCATTCCCTCTTCTATCACTAATTACCTGTGAGAAGAGACCAGCACCAACCTCTCTACAGTCCTTTCAAGTAGTTACAGAAAGCAATGAGGTTTCCCCTCAGCTTCCTCTTCCTCAAACTAAACAGTCCCAGCTCCTTCAATCGTTCTTTATAAGATTTATTCTCTAGGTCTAGTTTCACATGCTTCTCATCTGATGTCTTGTAAGGAATATATCAAAGAACCATATTCATAGCATGGCACCATGGAGTTACTGAACAACCACTAAGTCACAAAAAGCAGTAATACTTTTCTATTGAATCATAGAATGGTTTGGGTTGGAAGGGACCTTAAAGATCATCCAGTTCCAGCCCCCCTGCAAGGGCAGGGACACCTCCCACCAGACCAGGTTGCTCAAGGCCCCATCCGACCTGGCCTTGAACACTTCTGGGGAGGGAGCAGCCACAACTTCTTTGGGCAACCTGTGCCAGTGTCTCACCACCCACACTATGAAGATTTTTTTCTCCGATGTCTAACCTGACTCTCACGTTAATGGAGATCCTTGATATTTCATACATGGACATCTACATGGACAGATATACATGGCACATATGAGAAGTGCTTTTTTTACAGTAACTGATGTCAGTCTGATCATTTGTTGATATCAGAACTGCACGCTATTTTTGACTTGAAGAGCACAGGCTTCCTGGTCTATGCTCAAAAGCAAAAAGAGAAAAAAAAAAAAAGAATTCAGTTAAAAAAGATAAATAAACATGCACACACAAAAATGGTATGCAGGAAACTGATAATTATTACAACAAAGCTTCATGGCACTTGCTTTACAAATTCTGCAGCTGCTTCTTGGGAAGCCACTGTATGTTGCAGTATCATCTCAAACCATTATCAGAAACTGCAGCTGCTCCAAGGTAGATCCTTTGTGGATATAGGCTTCATTTAAGTAAAGAAATTGATCATTTATAGAAGCTGGGAATACTACCTTCTATCTTTATCTTGCAGCAAGTCTCATCACTAAACTCCAGTGACACCAAAGTTCCCACCCTCCACACCAACCACTGCCAGCTCAAGGCAAGCCATGGACATAGAACACTGGGCATTCAAGAACCTGAGCTGCTTTATCAGCAGAGCTGCACAGGAAGCTGGGGGTGGGCTGTTTATTTCTGTTTAACCCAGCCAAAGCTCTGCAGAATGCTTTCAAAGAAGGAAGCTGACACAGAACAAAGTGTGAACACAGTCAGCTGGTTCTCAGCATAAGTCACTTGATTCTCTCCAAACGTAACACTATGCAGGCAGTCTTCTCCAGGGTTTAATATTTTACTGAAGTTCTGTTTGGAATGTGCTACAGCCTGCTTTGTTATAGGTTTTTTGGAATAGTAGGGAGGAGAGCATAACTGCTCACATGCACAGTATTACCGATCAGAGGGTCAACAGTCGTAGTGGGGAGTAGTGGAAAGCTGTGACTGAGATTAGACTTCCTGCCAGAGCTAGGTCAAAGAACTTTACAGGAGTTCCTAGATCAGGTTCCACTTTGCAGAAAGCAGTTCAGGTGCCTCCATGCAGGCACAACACCATGCAGTTTTACAGAAATTATGGAAGAATGGATGAAACCAGACATCACTAAAAATGTTTAAAGATAAACCAGTTTAGATTCTTACAGCCCTCCCCTAACTACCCAGACAGCAGAGCAAGACTTGTTCAAAATTATTATTTCCAGTATTATTTTAACTCCTACCAAGGAGGCACTGCTTGGAGACACAGGGCAAAGACAGATGATAACTGGAATATTCACATCTTCCATTGCATCACTGTACCCAAACTCAGTAAACAGTATTACTGATAGAGAAGTCCTGAATTTGCTAACAGATCAGCCTCAGTCACACAATTAAGAGATAAAAGCACATGTTTTGGCCTTTTTTAGCTAGCCAAGACTTGAGTCTGTGCTGTGGCTGTAAATATGTTAGAAATGTATCATACTGTTAAACCCTCTGAGTCTAAACTCCAGACTCAGTGAACAGATATCCCAAGATGCCATGTGATGATAGCAGGAAACCTCTGGGTTTCCTTCACAGATTTAAGAGGGAGACATCAAATAACAACTCAGATGGACAAAAGGAAAAACATACAAATGCCAAACATACAGCATCTGTAAGTATGAACCAAAGTTTTTTTGCTAGTGACAATTTCCTCACCTTTTTTTTTTTTTCTTGGCTGGGTTGGGAGGGACCTCAGAGATCACCAAGTCCAACCCTTGCTCCACTACCACTGTGGTTCCCAGCCCATGGCACTGAGTGCCACATCCAGTCTCTTTTTAAATATCTCCAGGGATGGAGAATCCACTACTTCCCAGGGCAGCCCATTCCAATGCCTGATCACCCTCTCCATAAAGAAATTCTTTCTATACACATATAGCTACAGCCACATACAAAGTGATGAAAGCCAGCTACATGCACACAACTTGCAAACACCAACATCTTGATCCTTCAAGAATTTTCACCTCACACTACAAAGCATAAGACACCAAAGTACTGCTAAAAAAAAAATAAAATCTTATTCCTGGCTGGTCTGAAGATTGAGAGGTCCACACTTGGGCATCAAGATATGACTAACGATGGGAGCCAGACAAACTGACATCACCACTGCAGGATCTGGTCATTATCCTGGCAGTGTTCTTTCACTGTTTAACACTAAATCCTTGCAAAATACCTGTGAATGCTTTCCTGTTGTAGGTACCTACAATGCAAGTCTAGGGATACAAAGCTGAAAAGGGTTAAGGAAGAGTCAACTAGCAAGAAAATAGGAGTCCTTCAACTATTAGCTAACAAAACAAGATCCAAAACTTCAGAGTGGGCTGGAAGATCTTCCTACTTAATTGCACCATCACTCTATAAAGTTCCAAAAACAGAAAAGTAATTTTTACATTTTAATCCCTAGCATAAAGGCTATATTGCTGTCTAGCCACCACATCAGTACTGTTTCTGGCCAGGATTTCTATCCTTTGAAAAAGCAACACTAAAGAACTATCCCTTCCCTGTTCAAAAATGAAAGACACACAAACGGAATTAAATTTTATTGTATTTCTGCAGGTAAATAAACAACCCAAAACTTTTGTCAAGAAAAAACAGCATTCTAATCACTGCAGTCTACCAGAGAAAAGCCATGAATGGGAATACAGTAAAAAAGGACTCATTTGAGAAGTACAAATATTTTAACTCAGTCTTCATATAAACTATTAATACTCATTACACAAGTATCTACATATGAACATTTTTAACAAGTCCTGCTTGTTTCTGCAACAGTTAGCCATTTTCTCAAGTCTACAAGAAAGCCAAAAGAGAACCAAAAGAAAAGATTAATTTAATTAATATTATTAAAAAACAGAAATATTCAATCTTAATGTATTTCCTTACATCTACGGAGAGAAAACTCATGAGAGAAGTTATGCCAGGCTTCACTTCACTTCACGTATTCAACCAGAAAGTTTTTTTACTCAACCTGAAGCAAGGGCAAGGGCATACTAATGAAGCTACTTTCCTTACTCTGAAAGGAAAGCTACAAAAACCTCACCTTAGGATTAAGTTAGTTGTATGAAGAGAAATGGTCTTTGACAAGGAAGACTGAGTACACTTATAAAGTTTACCATTACACAATGGTGTTAGGCACTTTCTCCATCATCTTCTGTACCATGATTTTCCAGTCTTAAGGCACTGCTGGTAAAGCTTCAACAGCCAGAGATGAGAGGACCAGAAACATTTTTCAAGTTTCCCTCTTTATGAAAGAAATGTACGAACTGTGCCCTTTATTGTCCCCCTGCAAATAGGGCATTTTCTAAGGGATGGTGCACATTCTTTGCATACCACTAAGTGACCACATGGAATAAAAACAATAGAAACTTCTTTGTCCATGCAAACTTTACATGTTCTTTCCTCTTGCAATCTTCTTAATTGTTCTTCCATAGGTAAACCTGGGGAAAAAAAAATTCACTTTCTTAAAAAGCCTGAACATATCTGCATTCTAATTAGAATGCAGCCATGTTCCACTTTACCCTTTATTTCCCCATGTGTATTCACTACACAGACAACAGTGAGAATATATGTACATTTTCCAGAGTTCAGAAAAGGGCACACAGAGAACTAGTCTGTACTTCCCAATTCTGTGAGACGAGTAGCTCAGGACTGGAGGCCAACTGTAGTTCTCAAGACTGGAGGCCAACTGTAGTTCTCAATGATAACATGCTAACAAATGCTGTGCTTTTTCCTCCTTAGCTATTAGAAGCCCAGAGCAGAGCCTGACCAGTGTGTTATACTCATGACTGTGTATTTTTCTGCAGCCTATTAACATACTAAACTACAGGACTAAGAACCAAGTGAACTCAATCCCATGTCTGACAAGCTTTTGTCTGCCCAGCTCCTGGTCAAACTAGACACCTATAACACACCTATAATCCACTCTGCAAGATTAGAGGTGATGATGCCTGTTGTGACTTGTATCAAGATTAAATCCAGCACATACTTGAATTGTCAAACTCCAGAAAGCTCTACCTTTTATGTACAAAAGCACATTGAAGCCACAGGATAGAGATTTTAGCAGACAGACTTCATTGCAAGTCTGCATGTACACTTAACTTTAAGTAAGTCCATTTAATAGAAGCAAAATTTGGGAGAGAGTAAAGCATAAAACCTGCTTTTTAACCACAAAGTCCTTTTCTTACTTATGATGTTAACTATTTGTCCCACAATTCCCTTTAAGGTAAGAAGGTAAGATTTAAGGTACCTGAAACATCTTCTGTCGGAACATACTTCATGTTCTTCTCCACTAAAATGAGATAAAAATACTAGTCACTTGACTAATCTATTCTCAAAAAAAGCATCTGATCTTTTTTTTGTTATTCTTTAGGTTGCTATGTCAGCAGTGGTTAGACTTCCATAAACTTACCTCCTTTAAACAAACAAAAAACCCCACAACCAAAACAACAACCGAAACCATAAAACAAACCTACCAAACAGATCTCTGTACAGTACAGGGTCACAATCCCGTAGACAGTTTCTGAATATGCTGGCTGCTTCATTTCCTTTTACTAAGACTGTGTCTATCAGTTCCCTGGCTTGCAATGGTGTCTGAGTCTTCTGCTTAATGACATCATGCTCAAGTTCTGTTATCACTTTAGCTGACAGTAAGCTCCCAAGGATTGGAAATACAGATGTTAAGCGCTGGAATAAAGCCAGACGATTCTTCCGGATTAAGGACAAATCATCTGGAATAAAAAAAGGGATTAGATGTTTATTAGGAATACATTACTTCAAGTTCTATTTCTGCTCTACAGTAATTGAGACATTCTTTAAACTCTACTAAGTGTTCACTTATTACACATCATTAATAAAGACCTCAGCAAGTGGTATTCACATAAAGAACAGACTTCAAGAATAAAGAACATACAATCAGCTTCTGAGCTGAAGCATTTTCACCAACAAACTTCCTGCTCCCATTTCTGGGTTAAATTATCTGAGAGGATCTGGTCTAGTTCACACTAGCAAGACATTCTCTGCAGAATTGCTAACAAAAAACAATGTCTCATCATAACACCAATGCTAACTCGCTGAAAACAAGTTGACTTTAATCAGTAGCAGTCAAAATCACCCCCAAGATGTACAAGATTTAAAATTTTCTATGAGTATCCAATAGATTTATGTGCAAGAAAACCAGAAGGACAGCACAATCAAACTCAATAGTCCTATCACAAATAACAACAAAACAATTTCTAGTAAGATTTAATGGCTCAACACATCTATGTGTTTTCAACAGAACATGCAAGTGGGAAAGATGAAGTCCTAATTAAGTTCTCAATTATAAACTGAATTGCTGCTTCACAGACTCAAAAACTGCATGAGTTTTTTTAGGCTTCAATCTTTTATGGTATTAAAATGATAGGAAATGTTAAAGACACACCAAATGAACAATTAAACAGGTGACCTATATAGCTGAGTTGGACACTGAAAAGCAGACCACTACCCATCCTACAGAACCTAAATCTGTGAAGGTTTATCAGCTCTTCAAGGTGAAGAAGCGTAAAAAACAGGTGAATTTGGAACCAAATTAGTAGAATGTGCCAAGTAAAGCATTCTAATTCCATTTATTTTATTAACAGGAACATAAAGGCACACAGATTTTAAAAATATGGTTTTGTTCCTGTGCAGAGAATCTGGTGATTCTGAGCCCTTGGCACCTGTATGAACCAACATCCTGAAAGGTAATGAAACAATTCCCAGACTGCAAGTTACATAGATACCCTGACAGTGCTTTTTCAGAAGCTGACCCTAACAGCAGTTAAAGCCACTTAATGAAGAAACAACCCATAATAATAAACCACTTCACTTTCATTCATGCTTTATGTGTACCTGACGCCACTTCTTCAAATTGTTTCTCTTTCTCTTCTTCCCTCTTCTCATCTTCAGCAGTGAGCAGATCAGACACAAGATCATTAACAGTCTTGTAGTTTTCTCCAGTGGCCAAGATTTTACTTTGCACTGTTTGCTTTATTAGCCTTCTACTGAATCCCATCTCCAAGGCAGCTTTAACCACAGGTGTGTTCATCATGATTGCATCTTCTGAATGCCTCTCTCCAGGTTCAAAATGGATAACTGATCAAAGAGGAAAATCACCATGTATAATGTAAAAATACCTATACAACCCAGAAGTCTGACACATCAGTATTACCTACACACATGCATGTATACATGAACATCTGGCACTAAAAAGTTGCAATGGCTAAATAGACTTTTTTTTAAGTAGTTAGATTAAAAAATGGAAGGTGGTGGCTTGGATTCAGTTCAACTGAATCCATGACAAAATTCAATCCATGTCAGTACTTCACTGAAATATGTGATAATCCAGAGACACCACAGATTCCATTTATTCTTAGATGGTTTTTTTTATACTTCGTAGTTTCTAACTTCAGCCTTAAAAAATGTCCTGGGGGTGGAAGGAATCAAAATTCTGAGTTTATACTACAAACAATTGCTCCACTCCAGCTCTTGATCAATATTTTCCATTCAGCTTACTAAGCAGACACGTGGTATTCTGACTCACTGCCCTCAACCAGCAAGGACTCTGATAGTCCAGTCACTCTCAGGGAGAAGTTGATTCCCACTGTAACTACAGTCCATCTCAGAACTACTGCACTTTCACCCTCTCCTTGACCACTGCCACTCAACTCATAACTTTTACCTAGCCATGTGCCTACAAATGGCATTGCATAACTCCAGACATGACACTCTCTAGCAGCAAGCTCAATACCACAGGTCAATTTAACAAATGCCAAATTGCCCTGCTACCCAGCCAGGAATCCAAAATCCAAAAAAACACAGGATATGCCAAGCATTTAAAACCAAAAATCTTAGTGTTAGGTGCTTCATTAAGGAAAATGAAGGACAAGGTCTTTCAAGGTGTTCCCTTGAGGTTTGTCAATATAACATAGAAGCTACTTAACTTATAATTAGGTAGACAATCCCTTTAATATTATTGTTTAAAAAAAAAACAAACTAAGAATTGTTAAGCAAGTTAGTGTTGGATAGCAAATCATGATGTCTGCAATACGCTGAGGTTTAAAAACATGCTGTAATATACATACTTGGGGGATCAATGTTTTCATCTATAGGTGTATCAGAGGTTGACAAGAGCTGTGGAACACAACAGAACTACATTAGTATCCACATATTATTTCTCCCCCCAAATACCCCGAATACCTTTCTAACATGATCTTCCCTCATCATCCATGCTAAGCTTTTTATCTGAGTGGCACCCACTAAATATTTTACATTTTACCCAGATGTGCAACTATATAATCAGGATAGTGCTGATGACTTCCATGGAGAGAAGGTTGGCTTAGTCTTGTTGAATATTTATTGACAGATATAATTCAAGCTGTCCATAACTGCTTTCTGAAATAACAACTACTGATATGAAATACTTACTGAGAATTACACAATTCCAATTTCCCTCTCCTGACACAAAGGAGGTCACTGCTCTACAACAGTTTCCATAAATAATCTGTACAAGTTAAACTCTCTAGTCCAAGACCATTAGCCATGGTTCAGCACTGGTTTCATTTCTGTGCCCATGAAGATGAACTGAACTCCCCAGAACACAGCACTTTTCAACAAGGGAAAACCAAGTTACAGAACAGTAGAGTTTACCTGTTCAAGAAGATGGGGGAACCTGGCCTGAATCTGACTTACAAACTCTCCTCCTTTCACACGAAGCAGATACTCACACCTGAGACAAAAAAAGTCTATTAAATTATATTTCCTACTTTTCAAAGGAAAAAATACAGAAGAATAAGTTTACAACAACACAGCATAACTTAAATACATGTTTCTCTTTCTTCAGAAGGGAAAGAGTACTCTACATTGGAAGCTTGATACAACCCAGTGTCTGGTGATACTTTGATAAAGTTTTTCCACCATGTTCAGCAGTCAGTAGGCTTAGGTATATAAATGGAGCAGCTTTACATTCTGCTACCACTTCTAAGCACAAATGCGTATCAGAAGAAAAGATACTGTGTCAGCTACAAGTGCAAATGCAGTGATACACTGTTTCTATCTCACATCTCACCATTCTTTTTTCCTACTCAAATAATTCAAAAGTAGTTAAAAAAAATTTAACAGCACTATCAAAGCCAGATCTGCTTCACTAGTCTAACTCTTAAGTACATTTATGAACGTGTAACACTGAAGGAAACAAAGGTGTGGTTTATCTATATGTACACCATGACATCCAACAGTAGCTGGTAAATTGGCCATGAAAGACTGGTTGGAGATCCATAATGTGTGGAATTATTTAGGTACAGCTGTCATTAATGTGGGTGGAGATTTACACAGGCACAGATGGTAATTAGGTATGCAACTGCCATTTAATTATGGGGATCACTTTAAAAAAAAAAAAAGTTATTTCTGCCATTTTTTCCAACACAAACATGTTAAACTGCCAAAACCTCCTGCAAAAGCCTTTCCACACCTAAGAAACTAAACCACACCTGATGAAAAACTAGTTCAAGAACATTCAGCATGGTAACATAACCAGTCCAAAAGTGTTACATGCTCCTTCCATTTAATTTCTCAGCAGTTTTTGCTCTCCTCAGTCTACTTTCTGGCTACTTGTCTTATATAAGTAAGTAATGAGCATACTTGTTACTTGCTAATAGTAATTTGGGGAATGCACATAGCTTTTAATTATGAAGTGGAAAGCACATAATTAAAATATTTCTTCATTAAGCGTGGAATTAGTCAAGCAATTATCTGCCAAAATTAAAGGCATTCAAGCAGTAAGGATGTGACCAAATTATGATAAAGATTTTACAAGTTACCTGGGAAACCACTTTGCATGTTCAATCCATGGATCATCTCCAGATTCCCAGCACCTTAACCCACCATCACAGCAAAAACACTTCACATCATCATTGCGGCCTTTAAAAACAGCAAGACAAAATATCTAGCAAACAGTCACAGAGTTTAGAGTAAATGCTGACACAACTATACAAACAGAAGTGGAGACATCAGTTTTTCTTACCTACGTAGTAAAAGCCAGCATCTGCAAGCTGTTCAGGCTGAACTAGAATTCTAGTTGGCCAGTTTATGAATGTTTTAACACGTGCTTCGTGGGTTTGCATGCTCACGTTGGAAACATTAAAACTCAGCTGGTCTCGGGTATGGTTTTCCACAAAAGGACAGTTAGGAAAGTGTCTTCGATGCTCTGACATAGCATTATCTTTTGGTTCCCAGTCACTCAGCTGACCACCACAGGTGAAACAAGCAACTTTGTCTGCTGTCCCCAAGTAATAAAGTCCAGCCTTTGCCAGATCAATGGGTGAGAGAAACGTCAGTGGCCACGAGTGAAAAGTGCGTAGTCTGGCATCTTCCGTACTCATGGAAGGATTGTGAAGTTTGGGTCTCAAGAATGAAAGCTCTTCAACTGCCCTAGTGGTTACTGGGTCTTGAGGAAAACTGGAAAAAGAGCCACTGAAATATCCAACTTGTTCTAAACTTGGAGAAAGTGTTTCGGAATGTAGAGATGGTGAGAAACTGTTTGCAACCAAAGGTGAGAAGGCAGAATGAGAGGACAGTCCAAGGTTGTTCACTGAAAGCGTGTTCTGAACAAAACTGCAGCTAGGATACAGCTGTTTATGTTTTTCCATAGCATTATCTCCTCGTTGCCAGCTGTCCAATGTTAAGCCACAACTGAAGCACTTAACTTTATCTTGCACACCAGTGTAATAAAACCCAGCCCGGGCAAGACTCCGTTCTGACACTGGCACATTGACAGGGAAGGCAGAAAATGTTGAAATTCTGTAGAGTTCACAGGATAAGTCGTACTTCAGTTCTCCACACAAGGCACTCTGCTTCATGAGACTAGCCAAAGGGCTATTTTCCATTATGTTCATAATGGACTGGTTCAGGGAGAATGGGACAAAGTCTTCCTCTGGGAGGTAGTTGTGTGCATTAAAGGCAATTTGGAATAAACCCTGCCTATATAAAAATAGGAACCCAAAAATCAAATACTTTAGCATGCAGTCTCAAATGCAGATGTGAACAGAATTAGTCTCATGATAACAGCCTGTAAGCCTCTTCTGCTTTACTGCTTTCTGTGCAAAAGCTGCTCCATCCCATTTTGACAATTTAAGGAAGAACCTTAAAAAGGACTTTCCCTTGAATCATACAGATACCACATGTACTGTGTGTCTGGGAGAGCAGTAGCAATTTGTCAGGCTAGGGGAGCTGAAAACCAGGGCAGAAATACCTCAAAAGGGTTTATCAAAATCCTTTGTTAATAAAGAAACTAAAATAAGAAGCAACCTGAACAACTTCATTTTTAAGAAGAATATATATTAAGTGATTTAACTATTTCACTCTAGCCAGCTGATAAATATTAAGCTTATACAAATAAAAAGATTTTTGTTTGTAAACCTCCCTAGGAAGCTAAAAATAATGTCTTATCAAGGTCAAAGGGCAAAGCTCCTGAACTGATATAACTGATCTGGTAGATTTGCTACTATTGAACTCCCAAAAAACCCTCAGATTCTGCATATTGTTGCCAAGTTGTTAGGACCCGAGGTCAGTTTATACTGAACTTCACATATATTGAATATTCAGCTATGAGAAAAACAAATCTTGCACACTGCCTCTGACACGGATGAACTGTCCTGATCAATAAGCCTGGAACAGACCCAGGTTTTTCTGTCTCTTATATTGTCAGCATACATGGAAAACAGCATTTCAGTTTTAACCTGGTGCCTTAGTTACACTGTTAGAGTTATCTAATTTAATATTAATAAATTGCCTTGTGTCAGGACATTCTAATGCTTTATACTGGTGAATTAAGTTTTTCCCATATGCCATGTTTATGGCATACAGAAGTAAACGGAACCCTCCAACTAAAAATAAATAAATTAAATAATTTTAAGCTTTAGTTTCTTTATTTGTGCACAGAACTACCTCCCAGAGTTCAGACTAAAGTCCCTTTGAGGTGTCTACGTCTCCATACTGATACTCACTGTTCCCAAAAAGAAACTGTAAATATCTATAATTCTAATAATTTAATTCTTTTGGGAAGAACAAATCCTGTAAGGAAGAAAAAAAACAAAAAAGGAGCATTTGAAAATGAGATGCATATAGTGTTGACATAAACAAAAACTACACAAATTGACATACTAAAATCTCAACCCAAGCTTTTTTGCAATGCTAGCTAGAAAATATCAGAGAGGGAACTTCACATACAGTCATACAAGGTGTATTTTACACACCTAGCTACCCTGTTACTGACACATATGCAAAACTGTTTAATCCACAAGCAGAACATTTTTGGTAGATGGATGTGAAGAAGTTGCATCCATTTAAGTTGCTTTAAACCTGCAGACTCTCAAACAATGCAGATCCAGGGTTATTGCACTGACTGTGATGACATTTCTTACTTAGGTAAATCCAATGCTATCTGGGGCATAGGACAATAGCAAAACTGAACTTGACCAAAAATTCAGATAAGGGCAAGGAAAAAGTTCCAAGGGTTTTCAAATACATAAATTTGTATTTATTTGTATATACACCCTTAGCCATCTATTTTACAGTATAAATTCCTAGAAAGTTATTCCAGGAAATATATCAAAACAGATATCCTTGTCATGATGACACAGCCATGGAAAAATCACCTCTGGGAAAACAGCAAAGCACCTCCTACTCAATACAATAGCTCTTAGTAGACTCCTTCTTAATACTGTCCCACTCCTATTACTAATAATAATTTCTTAATCGGTAAGGACATGAGCTAAAAATGTCTTACAGCAATCGTTTAACACACATGGTGGGACTAACCTATCAACATACGTGAGCGTTGCTAGCCCAAGAAGATAAGCCAGTTTCCAGGCTGGAGAAAGTCACAAACCTAAAAGTAAATGCTGGAAACATTCAGAACAAACTGAAACTTTGATAATCCTAGAACTTTTAGAACCACTTAAACCTGAGATCTACGGTCACTCTCTGCTGAACGGCTTTCTAGTATCAACCTCCACTATAGCCCTGAGTATCCCTGATTCCCAATCACTAAACTGCTCTGACTGTGACGGGTTTTTCCTTCCACTGTCCTGCTGCAATACTAAGAAGTTATTTAAGCCCCCACTAGTGACATTTAAAGTACACCAATATCAAAACTTAATATTCTTCTGCTCTTGTGTTTTAAGCCAGGCAAAACAAGTTTACCTCCTAAGCGCCCTCCGCCAAGTTTACAAACCTGGAGCAACGAACACTGCCCAGAGGGGTCGTGTGTGGTCACACTCTGGGACCCTCAGGGACACGCACGGCTCCCCCACGGCCCTTCCCAGGCACGGCAGGGCCACGGCAGGGCCACGGCAGGGCCACGGCAGGGCCACGGCAGGGCCACGGCAGGGCCTCGCCACCCGCACGCTAAGGCCGCGCTGGCAGCCGCCCCGGGCCTCCGGCGGGACCCAAGCCCCGCTCCCTGAGCGTCCGTCCGGCAGGGCTGAGAGAGACCACTCCAACAACGGAGATCACAGCCTGGCCAGAGGAGGTCCTTCAGCTCGCCCCACGTCTCCTCTGCCGCTGGCTGAAGCCTTCAGGCCGGTGACAGGCCGGGCACGACGCAGCCCCGCCCGCCACCCCCTCAGCCGGGCACCGAGGCCCGACGCGGCGCACGCAGTGGGGTCCTCCCCCCGGGTAGGGCCCCCCCAGCTCCCCCGATTCCCTACTCACGGTTTCGGGCTGGCCCCCCTGCAGCCGGCTTGCTCGGTAAGCACCCCAGCCTATATAGGGTGCCAAGCCAAGGAGCGGTTGGAGAAGTGCCCCAGGGAGGCACCGCCCCTGCTCGGGGCCTCCGCTCGGCGTTTCCCGAGCAGGGAAAGCCCCTGAGGCGCATGCGCGGCCCAACACGAGGGACTTCCCCTCCCTCCTTCCTCCGCTCCTTCCTCCTTCCCCGCCGCTGGGAGCTGCGGGACTTGTCCCCAGCGAGCTCCTTTGGCGTTCAGCGGGGGAGGAGCGTTCCCTTGGCCGGTCTGTGCCCTTAAGCCGCGGCGTCTCGCCGCCTTCTGGCTCGTTCCAGCAGCTGCAGTGGGGGGCGGGACGTCCCGGCCCCGCTGACGCCAGCGGAACGTTCGGTACTTTCCTCCGGGCTGGGGAAACCCCCCAGGAAACCGTGCTGCGTGCTTCCCCGCTGACCCGGCCCGGCCCGGCCCGGCCCCGCGGCCCAGGACGGGGATTTCCAGCCCTGCGGGCGGCCTTGGCTCCCCGCTGCAGTTACGGGCACGGCCGGGCTGGAGGGGCAGCGCCTCTGGCAGAGCTGCCAGGCCCCTGGCCGTGCCTGCGGGACCCGCTGCAGCACTGGCGGCCGCTGAGGGGCGGCCCTTGCGGGGTGACTGCGGTCGCAGTTTGGCTCCCGAGGTCGCTGCGCTCCCCCCAGCAATGGCTGCAGGTGCGGCCGGGCCCGCCGGAGAGGCCGCGCTGCAAACCCCGCAGTTTCTCTCCGTGGCCGCGGTGTAACACGCCGTTGCTAGCCCACGTTTCCCAATATAGGCAACTCTGTACGCTGCAAGAGAGGAAACAACTAAAAGAATAGGAGGAAGGCAGAATATAAATTTCCACCGCAGGGGTTTATGACAAAATCTGTCTATAGAAATATGAAAAATTTCCACAGCAATTACCGGAGCACTTGGCAGAAGCTCAAAATCTCCCAGCACAGTCATGGTCTGGCATTTCCTTCAAAGAAACAGCAGATACACGATTTTTAAAAATCCCCATTTTGTGATGACAGAATGGTAGTGCGGCATTTACAAAACAGAACTGAAGAGTAAAAATAAAGGAAGCGTAACTGAGCAGAGCATTCTGACACTAGAGGGTAATTTTCTGTGACAGAGTTCCAGTAAGTTGAATTTGGAAGATACTCATTCATGTCTTTTCTAAAACTCTTTTAAATTTCCTGTCATATGTGTTAGCATATATAACAATACTACCTGTCAAATTTCAATTATCTAGCTAGTGACAGCTAGTATAGTTCAGCTACTCCTGGCACACTATTTAGCTTCACATAATTATAGAAATGTTTGCTGTTTCCACCTTTGCACACATAAAAACAAACAAAAAAAACCCTAACCAACCAAACAATAAAACACGGGTTAAAAACTCATCTTAAAAGTTTAAAATGGTTGTCAGATCACTGTCACTGATCTGTCATGACACTGACACTGAAGCTGCTGACATGCAAAAGACAAGGCTGTAGGTTCCAAAGCTGAGCCAGCTCTCCACACACCACACCTGAGGAGTGATGGGGGTGTGGCTGAGAATTTTATTAGTTAAAGGGAACTGCTTACAGACACATAAGGGATAGAGCTCTGTATTTGTACGTGTGCGTGGTTTTAATTGCAACTGCTCAAGGATTATCCTTCACAGAGGAAGATGGGGATGTTTGGGGACTTCAAGCAGGAATCCTGAAATTAAGTTACATTTGAATCTATTGTTACAGATTTTTGGCTTTTTGCCATACATTCTCCCTAGCTAATTAATCCAGCATTCCTCCTTAACTCTCTGCAGCCTACATCCCTCTGCCACTCCACCCCCAGACCCATATCTGCACTTTGCCCCTCTGTACCTTCTGGCCTCCTTCCCACTTGGCAATGTAAGCTGCTCTTTCCCCCTCTGCCAGGCCCCAAATTGCAGGCTTTCCCTTTCTGCTTAGTAAGCCTTCATGTTGCAATGAGGAAGAAGGGTGGGTGAGGAAAAATACGAACAGGCTAAAATGCTTGTAACAGCAGAAGAAGAGGTGTAGCTGCCCTGAAATGCTGGACTTCTCCTTGCTTTGTTTCTCTCCCAGTTCTCCATTCCCAGCAATTCCTTTGCTTCTCAGAGAAAGAGGTAAGGGGGAACTTCCCCACCGACTTAGCTGAACAATCCTTTTCCTCAGAGGACATGAAGAGCATAACTACAGCTTTCTTCTTAGGACTGAAGTTACTGAGAAACAGTGCATTGTCATCAGCATTTTAAGTCTGAATTCAACGTGGGCCCAAGGTAACTCTCCAAAGGACAGCAGTGGTACTTATGTCTCACCCAGGCTAAATGCAGGCTTTGGGTTTGGCTCTCTGGCTGTGGCACATCACAGTGGGACTGGTCCTTATTCCAGCCCTTTCACCTGCTGCAACAAGCTTCCAAGTTCATAACCTTGACCTGAAAAATGGCAGGATTTATAAACTGAAACAAGGCACTCTACTTTGCAGACTCTTGGCTCTGCAGAGGAGGAAAAAGGCTGCATTCGGGTAAAGGTGTCCTCAACCAAGGGAAACTGCTTTCTTAAGCAGTCTCATGTAATCATACAGGTTGAAGTGTAATAAAAGTGTGGCTGCCACATAACCAGTGTTCATGAAAATAAACCAAATGGCAGTGTTGACTGAAACAGCAAAGGCGATAAAGAAAACTTCTGGAGGTGGAATGCAGTGACCCTGCAGTGTGAGTGCATTATCAAGTAGCACAAGCAGCCCTTGAAGTACCTGATGTAACTGCATGCCCAGGATTCCTCTCTGAGAGGCCTGATGAATGTCAGTCTCCCCATGCTGTCATCTTTCTCTCATACATTCTCCAATTTACCATCTTCCACAGCATTAAAATGTCTGGCTTCAAGGATGCCTCTGTAACACAACCCTAAATATCTATGAAGGGGCAAGAGGGAGAAAAGCCACTGTTAGTTGCTTTTCCATTGCTTCTGCTCTTCTCTGCGATAAATTACAGCAAAAAATGCTCTTAATGAATTTCTCACCACCATGACTAGGAATATCTCAGCCTTACTGATGAAAAGAGGGCTGCTGTGTTATTGTATATTTTGGTTTAAAAGCTGGTAATCAAAATAATTGGGACATGCCCTGGAAGCTAAGCACATGTAACATCTAAACTATGCACTAATCTTAAAGCAATAGCATATTGTTATTGAAGCAGTAGTGAATAAAGGAATATAATGGAAATGTAACAGTTAACATAGGTAGAGGTAGTAGAATACATCTGTGTAGCAGTGGGATGTGGTTGCTATGGGGAACTTACGTCTGAGAACAGAAGACACAGATGATGTCTCAAGGTTACTAAATTAGGCAAAAGCACCGAAATTGGGTACAAATAGTTCTGTGGTTTCAGACTGCCAGATAAGGAAGAAGAATGCTGCAGGTCATCTGTAGGTCATCCAAAGGGCATGATGATGAAGAGGCAGATGATGAAGAAATGACCACCAGAGGATGCAGAGACCACCAGGAGGCTGTAATGCACATGTGGGACTGGTTGGCAACCTATGTTAATTTGGAAAAGTTATAAATATGTTAATCACTTCTTGGAAACTGTATGAATATGTAGATCATGTCTGCATAAAAACTATGTTACTGTCTCCTGTCAGGATGCACATTAGGAAGAGTGATCCCCTCTGCACCCAGCGCTGCATTAAGGAAAACCTGATGGTGTCTCTGGGTATTGAGTCTTGATCTCCCAGACTACTGACTCCCGATTTAACCACTCATGGCATCATTTTTGAAACACGAGGTCCAGCTATATATATACAGATAAATGTAACATTAGTTTAACAGAAGGACTAACAGATGTTGAGCAAATGTGGCAGATAATTTAGCGATGTAAGCATTCAGGGACTAAGCATGCGCTAGGAGCTGCCAAGATGAGAAGGTCACCCAGAGGACGAATGCTGGAAGCTGCGGAACGTCCACTAGGGGATGGGAACGACCACCGGAGATGTTGTGGTATCCTAAAAGGACAATAGATGGCGGCACAGACCGTGACATAAAATATTGAAGCCCCTCATCATCGTTTTAGAGAAAGGGCGTGATTATGTAAAACATTTCTTTGTTTCATGCCATTAATATGTATTAGTTTTGGAAATATAAACGCCTTCAAGTTGGTTTGTCGGGGGAGCACTTCTGGAGGAGAATCCCCAGTGCAACCCTGGAGCCATAATAAATAACACCTGCTTAACAGTGAAGTATTTACTGTCGCGTTTGAATTCTTTGTTTCAGAACTGGCGACCCAGAGGGGACCCTCTCTGCTTGTCTGTGGGACCCGCTGGGAATAGGACTCCCTTTTGTATCCCCAGAGATTTCTCTGGAGGGACTCCTCACCTCATTCGGATCACCGCAGAGGCAGACAAGGACCATCTGACAAAGGTATTCTTTCAATTTTGGGGACTGGTCAGTTTGGGGCTCTGTGTAAGTCACACAGCTGAGAATATTCTGCAGGAAAGTGTATACTGGTATACTTTGGTTTTTGATTTCTGGTAAAATTGTAATGGTTTATAGAGCCAATTGTTGTTGATTTAGTAGCAGTAATCTGTTGTTGGGTTAAGGTTACTCTTAGCATGGGAATTCTGTATGATCTTATAACTGGTGGTCAACAGAGTGGAGGTATTTTGTAGAAGAGTCCTTCAGATTGTATTTTATCACACTGGAAGGAGATTGGGCATCCACCGGGCAGGACCATGGACAAGAAAACTTTGATAAAATATTGTAATCAATGGTGGCCATCATATAAGTTGGAATATCAGGAGAAATGGCCTTTAAATGGAACTCTAATTTATTGATATTACAATTGATGTTATTCTTGAGGAGAGATGAAAAGTGGGATGAAGTTGTGTATGCAGATATGTTCTTTACTTTCCAAAATCACCCAGAGTGGCAAAAGGAATGTGGTATTAATTTGACACTGTAAGATCTTTCTGTGCTGGCATTGGAAAATTCAGTTTTCAGGAAAAAATGAAACAGTGTTGTTCAGCATGTAGTATTGGGCAGAGATGTTTGCAGACTGAGAAGCAGGATAAAGAGGCAGAAGAAACACTTGAGGACTATGTAGCCTCACCACCTTCTGAGAAAACTGCAGAAGCCTCCGACAAAGAGGGGGGACAAGAGGAAGGGGCAACGGAAGGATTCATTCCAGTTACTGCCCAAACTCATAGCAAAATAGGAGCAATCAATTAGTAGCTCCCCTTACACAGGCAATGGGACCTACTAAACCCTCTCTAATTAGAGTCCCCTTTTCTATGGATGGTTTAGACTTGTGGAAAGAAGTGGTGAAGAATTACAGGGATGATCCCAGGAGGTTGCTAAGAGATTTAGGCTGATTAAGAATTAAGATCCAGATTAGAGAGAGACAGACATGATGCTGGATGCACTGATGGAAACTGAGAAACAGTCTTGAAAACTGCCCAGACCTAAGTTCTAGTAATTGGCAGGATTTTGGGAGGGGTTTGCAACAGTACATCTCTTTAACAGAACCAAACTGGGGTCCAAATGATAGCTTGGAGTACCAGTCGTTAAAACAATACCGGAACTGGATAAAATTTGGCTTGGAAAATGCAATCCTGAAAGTTGAAGACTGGTCAGCTTTGTATCCTGCTAAGCAAAATCAAACTGAAACATTCCTAGAGAAGAATTCCTAGAGATTAAGGCCAGCTATGAGAAAGTGTGCAACCTGAGATACATCATCTGATGAGGGAAGGCAGCAGCTAGTGTTGTTCTTTTGGAGACAGTCATCCAACGACATTAGAAAGGAGTTGCTGAAGCTGAAAGAGATTGTGCTAGATGTGCTAGATTTGGAAAAATTGATTGAGGAAGCCTGGAGAGTATATAGGAACAGAGAAAACAATTATAGGAGAAAAATGGGAAGAGCCATTGCTACAGCAGTAAGCACAACATTAGATCAGAATACATAGTCAGAGACCTCAGAGGCCTCTTGGGAGAGGAGTATGAAGAAGATCTGGGGGTGGTCAAGGAGGTTATTGATTGCCATTGGGAGCCAATCAATGTGCTTTTGAAAGGAGGATGGGCACTGGAAATCTAAATTTCCTAAATTGGCATTAAGGCAGATTAAGCCTGCTACCATAGCAGAAGTTGCATAAGCAGATTGATGGGGACCTGGAGAATCCACCCTAGGGGATTCACTGGTTAAGATAAAGCTAGGGGATCAAAGTAAAATGAAGTTTTTGGTGGACACCAGTGCTTCATATTCTGTATTAAGCAAAGACTTGATACCTGTAGATAAAGATTTTGTAAATGTAGTGAGAGCTACTGGCCAGCAGAGAAAAGCATTTTTCTTACAACCAATTAAATATCAGTTGGGAAAACAGATAGGGATACACAAATTCCCACACATGCTGGAATCACCCAAGTCTCTTCTTGGACAAAACTTGTCAGAACGATTTGCGGCAGAAATAGTATTTGGAAAAGGGAAGGTGGAATGCAGAACAAAAGAAAAACAACTGATTGAAGTTTAGCCTTCATACAAGTAGAAAGGAATAAACAGACACCTCAGGAAATCCTGGATCAGGTATATCCAGGAGTGCTGGCATCTGGGATATGCGGTAGAGCCAAGAATGCTGCAGCAATAAGTGTAGAATTGAAGGCCAGAGCTAACCTGGTCAGGGTTAGATGATATCCCTTGTCACTGGAGGATCATAAAGGAATAAAAGGAATAGTTGATGATTTTATACAATTTGGGTTGTTAGTAGAATGTGAATCAGAATATAATACTCCAGTTCCATGAAAAAGCCAGATGGCAAGAGCCATTGGTTGATACAAGATTAAAGGTCAATTAATAAAATTGTGGAAGATCTGCCACCAGTGGTGGCAAACTTTCTATTTTTTTAACTAAAGTGAAAAGTATACAAGTGTGTCTTACTGTGTTCAGTTTGAAGGATGCCTTTTTCTGCTTAGCTTTGGCAAAAGGGAGTCAAGTTATTTGCATTCAAGTGGAAAAATCCTGATACCACTGGAAAAACCCAGTTAACTTGGACAGTGTTACCGCAGGAATTTAAAAACAGCCCCACGATTTTTGCAAATCAGCTGGCCAAAGAACTTGAAACCTGGAGTCCTCCATCACAGAATGGAACCTGGCTGCAATATGTTGATGATTTTTTAGTCGCCACAGAAACTGAAGAGATTGCTCTCAATGGACAGTAAGTTTACTCATTTTTCTGAGTCTAAGTGGATATGAAGTGTCTCAACAGAAAGCCCAGATGATCCAACAACAGGTGATCGAACTCAGGCTTGAGATTTTGGGAGGACAGAGATTACTGGGAATGGAAAGAAAGGAAGCCATCTGCCATACATCTAGGCCTGGGACAATAAAGGAACTCAGACCTTTCCTTGGAATGACAGGTTGGTGCAGGCTATGGATTTATAACTGTGGACATTTAGTGAAGCCATCGCATCAATTGCTAAAGAACAAGACATCTAAACTAACGTGGACTGGGGAGGCTGCGAGGATCCAGTCAGGCTTTGCCTCAAAATGACAAATGGCAACTGAAAGCACTAGCACACCCCCACCCCAACAAATGGAATACAATAGGAGAGGGGGGAAGGGGGAAAGAAATGTTACCTGGAGCTCTGCATAGGACTGGGCTACCACCCCAAGCTTCAGAATTCTGCAAGTGGTGATACTCTTGTCTTTCTCTGTCTCTCTCTGTAACCAGTGGGATGAATGATGTATTTGTCTGAAGGCTTTGAGAAGAGTTAGGAGTGGAGGCTGTAAAGCTTGAGAAGAGGCAGCTTGAGAAAAGAGGAAGTCTTAAAGTGTGAGAAAAGCCAGCTCCTTGGCTGACCGACGTTGGATGCTGTTAATTAGGAGAGGATTAGGGGAAACCACCTAACCAAAACCCTTTAATTCTGCTGATGCAGTAGATGGCAAACTACAAGGAGGTGACTGCTCAAGGGAACTTTCCAGGCCAAGTCAGGGCAAGCAATGATTGGCTCTGGCACAGCAAGAAATGGATAGCATCAAAGAACTCTAACCCCTTGCCCCTCTCCTAGGATGGGACCATCACTACCCTTTTTCACCACAAGATCAATGGGATGTCTACCAGTTCTGACTGTGTTCAATAAAACTGTGTAGTTCCACGTGATACTGTGCACTCTTTACTTTCTCCTTGTGGGATCCAAAAAGACTCTCCACATTTCCAGCCTTTGGAACATGAGACATGAGATTAAACAAACTGTGTTTTGATAATTTAGGTGGATGCAAACTTCTTCCCACTTTGTTTTGGCTAAACACCACAACAGGGTACCTATGTTTAGACCAGCAATAGCTAGTACTTTTTTTTTTTTTTTTTTTTTTTTAATGAGACTTTTCAGATTGCATTTGGACAGATAGCAAAAAAAAAAAAAGGGGGGGGAATAAGATCAAAAGAGACAAGTATCATATCTAGGCAGTAAGGGTATGCATGACTCATTGTAATTACCTTAGATGTTCAAGAAAAAAACCCCAGACCTCACAGTCTACATCTTGCTGCTCCCTTACCAACAATCAGTACATTCACAATCTGGAAAATTTCCATTCCCTTTGCAACCCAACAGAGTTTGGTTTTCCACATCCTCTTACACAAAGGATTGAAAGTACAAATGTTAAAATTTACCTAAATCAGTTGCAGGTTTTGTTTTCTCACATTTATTGCTAGATAAATTCTCCAATGAGCCATAAGTAGTCTCAAGAACGTATCAAAAACACGCTGATTAAGGTAAGCCTTTTAAATTAATCAGAAACTCTCCTTCATTTTTATTTACTTGGAGAATAAAAAAGAGTTGGAATTATAGAAACAAAATGAAACACCACACTGCTAACACACAAAAGCAATTAGAGGGTTTTTTCAACAAGGAAAGGAAAAACTGGTAAACTCTGCCTGTACAGCGTCTGGAAAATGAAGCCCCAGCCTCTGAGAATTTATGAAGTCATTCCTTTAGAAACCATTAATGCCATAGGTAGATGTGATGAATTTCGTCCTGCTATGAAAGTAAGGAACATATTCAAAAAAGACAAGACCATCAGTTCTGAGATTTAGGGAGATGTGGTCTCTTCAAGTTCTGGTAACAGTGGAGATTAAATTACCATCTAAGGGCTGGCACAGAAGAAGTCTCTGTGTCTCAGCATCAAATTTTTCAAAGCCTTAAGCACACAGTATCATTTCTAGTGCCACCTACATATTGAGAAGTACAAATGCAAGAGTCTGAGTGAAGTACCAACATCTTGGGGTTTGCCAGTTCCTTATAACCTCCTTGGTTTTCTTTTAGAGTAAGTTAACTTTTAACCTATCTTGAAACTCTTCCTAATACAGTTTTGAATGGGTATCTATGAACCTGGTTGTTTCTGAGCTTTGTCAAACACATGCTGTTGGTCTCCAGATCACTTCTCTTGGCCACTTAGTCACAGGCATGAAATAAGTTATTGTGAAAACATACCCAAAATTAAGCAAGTTATCATCCTCTGGAAGAATACAACAATTTGGCATCAGTCCAGGACTGCAGGAGTTTGTCTGTTTCCTGAGGGTCTGTTCTTACTTGGAAACAAGTGTTATTCATGCCTAGGCTATTCATGAGGGTACCACTTCTGGAGCTGCACTTCTCAGTACGCAGTGATCTCTATAAAAGATGCAGAATGCTTCAGACCTTAGCACATTCAGTGTTACCACAGTGATTTTCCCTTCTGCTGGTTCCTATGGAGTAATACAAAAGTTAATCTGTTTTAAAGCAAAACATAGCATGTCCATCTGAAGCTGCTCAAGCCTGCATGCAGATGTGTAGACCCATGGGCCAGGGCTCTGTAGATTGAAATACTTACACATTTTGAGAACGATTCTTTTGTTTCTGGCCTTTCAAATCTCTCTTTCCCCCTCCAGTCAGGTCCTTTCTAGCCAATACTAATCTTCTGCACACAGAAAATGATCATATTTATACAGTATGCTGTATTTCAAAAGTAGATTTGTCCCTTTGGTTATTACATACAAGTACTCTTCCACTGACAAGTTGGATGTCAGCTACATCATTTGCAGGTTGTCAGGACTTCCACATTACAGTATATTTGCTCAGCCCCAGCAAGAAAGACTGTGGCTTTTTCATAGCCAAAGATAAGTTACAAATTTCATTGTAAACCAATTTCTTCTATTCAGTAAACAGTAGAATCAGACAAGTCTCTGCAAAGCAATGCAGGGGTTTTCTTCTGTAACAGAACACTGACAGGCCCTATGGAAGGCTACAGGAGGAAGGCATGCTATAGCAGCTCTGAAAACAGCAAGAGTTGCTGACCAGCAAAACTCTAAGGGAACGCCAAAAAAAGTTGTGGAATTTGAATGTCAGGCAAAAGAAAAACAAAGGTTACAATGATGCAATTAGCAAGAGCAAATAATCTGGTATAATGTAGAAGAGCTGTAAAATAGATCTGTGTGTACCTGAGCTGGTCAGCATTTATAGTTGGATGGAAAGAAAGAGGTGCTTTTAGGATGTGGTTTTTTTATTAAATCCTGAACTAGACATTTAAAATGTGTTATATCCACAAGCCTGAAATGCCTTTTTCTCTCTGTTAATTGCTAAGGAGGGGAGTGTTAAGTTGCTAGTGAGCCTAAACCAAGGCTATTAGGACCTCTAAGAAAAAACAAATTAAATCTGGTTTCAGTCTTACATTTCTATAATATCATCAGCGGGTAATGTAACTCAAGTCAGTGAATGAGGAAAACTGATACATAAATCAATGATTTCTCCAGATCTACATGCTTTTCAGTGTGCAGTTTATGTATCAAAGGCAGGGATCCAACAGTGAGCAACAGAAGGTACAAGAAATCCTACAGCAGGAAGTTATGGGTAAACACAGCAGACTTTCAGATATATTTATCTTTTTGTTTCTTTCCATTTTCACTTTTGTTTCCTCAGGGACAGGATTTGATAGAATTGCAAAGAAATGAAACTGTAATGTTCCCTTCTGGGGCAGGGGATCATAACCCATGAGTTTGTTTTTCTTTAAAATGCACTGCTTTGGAGTCTTTTTCTTAGAAGATAATCAAGAAAGGGCTATTGTATTACTGGAATAATTACACAGAAGGAGCTATGACAGTCACATAATCCTAGTTGGACACTAAAAGCTGTCTGCAGACAATCCATTTGGCAGGCCTGAGCTCATGAAACAACAACCCAGAAGGCCCAGGCTGGGTAGACAGATGCAATGATCCCAAAGAACCTGTTCTCAGCAGCAGGCACCTTTTCTTTGGTTGGTCTGCTCCTCCTTGCTGCTCAGGGCACTGCTGTTCCCTCTGCTGCTTCTGAGTGTGAAAATTCAGGTACCCACTGGTCGTGGAAGCTCCGTCTCACACAGCAGCAATTCTGGCAGTCTGTGTGTTCAGCAAGTGAAATGCAGTAGGTTGTGACACGCTTTCTGCTTGGGCTGCCAGATGGGGCAAGGGGGCAGAGTGATGAAGTGCTCATTGGGAGGGTGGTCCAGCAGAAGATCACAGCCCTGTGTTTCACACCTCAGGATATTGGAAATCCCCCTGAGCAGCCTGGGAGGGCGTTTGGACACAGAAACTTTTAACTTTTGACACACTTAAAAAGTGCCAATTTTCACAAGACAAGTAGTCAAGCTGATCCAAATGATTTGGCTGTTCCCACCAAGGGCTGCATCTTCCAGAGGATGGATTATCATGTAAGCATGACAGGGGGATTATACTGCTTTAGTGAAATCCTCAGTGAAGTTTCAGATTGCTCTCTGCAGAATTATCTTTCTGGGAGGGGGCAGGAAATTTGGCAGGATTCCCCTCAGAATCTGTGGGAATCATCTTTGAGGCTGAAAGGATATGAGAGTTCGGGGACTGGAGATGGATCTCCCCAGCCTATGGAGCCAAGGACTTGGAGGGCAGAGACACTCCACTGCTGCAGAGTGTATCTGTGGTGGAGCATCCATCTGCTTTTGCAGCAGAAGTGTATTCTGCAGGGAAAGCCCATCCCTGACATTCATACAGGGTAGCTACAGTCATCACAAGCACAACAGACCATGCACCCCTGTGGAAAGCTGTTGCAAAGAAAGAGCAGCAGCACAGCCAGGCACTTACTCCTTTGCCTTCCCCTTGTGTTCCACTTACTTGTGAAGCCATCACCTCCTGCATCCAGCTGCTGCAGAGACCACAAGGCTGTGATTCCCCCATCTATGCCCCGCAGGGAAGCCACAAACAGCTGTGTCTGTCCCTGGAAGAGGAGATGATACAGGGTCTTGTTGCCTCAGAGCACATGAGAAGCCAGGATTCAGGTACACCCAACTGGCAGAGCACAGCCACTGCCTGTCACCCACACACACTTCTGGCATGGCAGCCAGTGCAGAGGACAACCCAAGTCATGTCCCTGGCATGTGGCCACACTCCAGAATCATGAGCTGGTTATTTGGCTATTGACACTGAAAGTGAACACTGAACTCAAAAGGCTAAAAGGTCTATGTGCTCCGGCAGGTCAGAATATATAAATTAGGCCATTAACACTCCTTCTGGTACAAAGTACTTGTTAAATCCTTGTCAGCAAAGATATAACCATCTATGTGTCACTGAGTGCTGAGGGTGCCTGGAACTTTTTCATAAAAACAGAATTCAAAGGTACTATTGCAACTGTCTCCACAGTTACATTGCAAGAATTAATACAATAAAAATAATCACATCACATGCTACTGAAGCAGTAGCTAATAAAGGAATATAATGGAAATTTACTAGTTAACCAACCAGTTAAGTACTAATTAACTTACTAGTAGTAGTTAGGTAGCTAGTTAACTAGCAGATAATTCATATTCCTAGGTACTTGCATATGTGCCTGGCAATTGTGTACGTAACAGTGGGATGTAGTTGCTATGGGGAACTTATCTCTGAGAACAGAAGACACAGATGATGTCTCAAGGTTACTAAATTAGGCAAAAGCACCAAAATTGGGTACAAATAGTTCTGTGGTTTCAGACTGCCAGATAAGGAAAAAGAATGCAGCAGATCATCTTAGATCACCCAAAGGGCATGATGAAGAGATGACCACCAGAGGATGCAGAGGCCACCAGGAGGGTGTAATGCACATTTGGGAATGGGTGGCAACATATGTTAAATGAGTTATTGGGAAAGTTATGAATATGTTAATTGCTTCTTGGTAATTGTATGAATATGTAGATCATGTCTAACTAGAAGCTGTGCAACTGAGTGCTGTTGCTTTAAAGTGAGTAAAGAAATTTGGCAGAAAATAAACTCCCTTGCAATCCAGCTGACCCTCAGATCTTAGAGGAGCTGGGGGTGGCTGGGCTTAGATTATAAGTGATGGCCAATTCACTAAAATAGTCCAGAAAGCAAGGGTCTGGATGCACTGCTGACACTAGTAGGGAAGTATCACGGACATGAGCTGGAATTCGGTCACACTAAATGAGGTTCCTCACCACACAATTAATGAATAGAGTGATTTATTAAAGCAAGAGCATACGAGTTCTTTTGGATAGCTGGTGATAGATTTCTGTCTGCAACAAGAAGCACGTGCAGAACACCTAGGCTATGAGTACTCCATAGAGATTTCCCAAGGGGACCAACCTGTCCAAAATCCACAGCTGTGGAGATTTATACTGTTAAAGAGACTCTACAGAGCCAAAGGAAAAGGGAAAGGGCACACCAGTGTTGGAATCTTACCCAAAAGCATCCCAATGTGGGGGGAGAAGAGAAGCTCAGCCTGTTAACTGGTCCCAAAGGCCAGGGGTGTCCCCATGATGGTGTCTTCCCCAACATCTGTCCTGCTGCTAACTATTTTTATACTATTTTACCTGACAGATGGAGCTTGAGTGACTCTAGTCAAGCATATCTGTACTGTGATTGGTGCAAAGTTCTCTTGCTTCACATTTAAAGGTATGGGCTGCAGGAAATCCAGTGCACAGCCTCTGTGAGGGGTGGTCACACCTCAGAGGTGGGTAACTTTAGGGATGGAGGTGGGTTTTGTGTTAAAATAATATTATAATGAGCAAAAGTACACTCCAGGAACAGCATTTGGTATGTGTGGTAGATTGTTGGCCCAGGATATCAAAGGTGCAATTAGTTGGTATTGTAGATACATATAATATATACAGTATATATATTATTATATATATTGTATATATCCACTCCACCCTCCATGCAATTCCTCTTGAAGTTATCACACTGAGTACCCCTGACAGTGCCACATTTATGGTAGTCATGGTACACCGGCCACATGCCACTCACTCTAAATGCTGTACTTTTATTTTAAAAGTCCAAATGCAGTCTGGGTCATTTCTAGCAATTATTGCAATTATTCCACACACATACATTAGGAAGAGTGATCCCCTGTGTGCTCAGTGCTGTGACAAAGAAGAGCTGCTCTCCCACACTATTGAGTCTTGATTCGACCTTTCACAGTATCACTATATAGGTTTTTCTCACTGATTTTAACTTCAGAGAATCATTCCCATGAGACATACTGAACTACTTGACATTTTGTGCATGTTGACTCTGAGAATTAGGGTTAGGAAACATCTCTGACTGCTCAAACACTGATCCTTCTCCTTATGTGAAGCTCAACATGGGATCTGTGCTGGATGCTGAGCCTTGGGTTCTTCTCAACTGGCACCCAAGCCAATTCAGATTTTGGGCAGATTGAATTCCCCTCTGGGAGCCTGAGTCCTGACTAAGAAGCTGGACACAGCACTGGCATTCAGGTAAAACAAAAAGCTCAATCTGTCCTATGAAGAACTGTTCTGCAAGGCTGGCATTGCTGCATCCCTCCTCCCTGGAGAAGGGGAGAGACCCAACAGTCTGTCTGGCATGGGAAGCACTTCCATAGCATCCTGAACACACATCTCTTCCCAGCAGGACATCTCCTTGAGTAATAAACACGAGCTTAATGTGATTGAGTCTGAAGACAGTTGTATGTCGCAGACTAAACTTTGGGGGTTTTACTCACCTGTTTGTATCAGTTGATTAACAAAACAAAACAAAACAAAATCATCCCACACATTTGGCCTGGCAGCCTCAGTCAGCTCATTTTGAAAAGCAAAATATTTTTTAGTGAAACTAGCCCATTCACTTTTTCTCTAAAGTTAACATAGAATCCTGAATTAATTAAATTATAATCAACATTAGATGTAGCTTTGCTATTCTCTTCCTATGTAATTAGGCATGAGGAGTCTCTGTGTTGCCTATCTCTGTTCCATTGGAAATGAAGACCCGGGGTACACAGGGAGCTAATGAGGCTTCCTGGCTATTGGATTTGCAGATGTCATTTTTTTCTTAAGTGACTTGAACCTGTGGCACCACCCCTCAGGCCTGGGTTTCCCTTTGAGGATAACCAAAAGATGAGGGCCCCCTCGGATGTCTGATATCCCTTATTCAGATTCTGGTGATATGACACTCAAGGTCTGTATTTGAACCTAAGATTTAACTAGAACTATAGAGGGAATATCAGCACAAAAGGTTGATACTTTCATTATTATATATGTTCAGGTTCAGCAAAGGCTGATTATTTAGATCACAAAAGCCTTAGTACATGGATGCTAAAGCTGCTTAACCTTGGAAAAATTGTGGTTACTTAATGATTCTAGGAAAGAGAAAGTGGGAGAAGAGAAGAAAAGCTATGAGAAACAGGTAACAGAAAATCACTGGTCCTGTATCCAGCACTGGGACAGCCAGTGGGGGAGGGTTGGTGTCACTGGAACTCCCCAAGCCCACCAGTGGTTTTATTGGGCTGTTCCGCTCAGTAAGCGTGGCTGAGACACATCAGATTGAACAACTGGAGCAGACCTCCACCCACCTCGCTCCTCAGTCCTTATCTCTGCCGGTGTCTCCATCTCCAAGCTATTTCCATAGGCGCCAGGCAGTCCCTTTGGAATGTTAATGAGGGTCTGGGGGGGAGCTCCCAGCGCTGGTTTCACACCACCCCCCAGAACACACATCCTGGGCCTGGACACTGACAACTTCACAGAAGAACGCAGACACCTTCTACCTCATACACAGCCGTAAGGAAATGCCAGAAAAAGTTTGGTGGTGTTCTAGCACCGCCGAGTGGACAAAAGTGGGAAAAAAGTCAAGTTTTGGAGACTGGCTGCGCGGGTGTCCCGGGCAGGCGATGGTCCCACCGTGGGGCTGGAGCCCCGAGCAGTTCTTCAGCCTCACCCATATTCTCCTTCTTATCATCAAGGATCTAGGGAAGCTTTCATACACCTCATCACCAAATCAGCCTTTTTTTTTGTCACACTGCAAGTGGTCCGAACGGCTGGAAAGTAACTCTAGAAAACATCAGCTCTGTCAATACAAATATAATACCTGTAATAAATACTCTAACATAAAAGCACAAATTCTGTAATTTAGAAAACGGAATTTCAGTTGCTTCAGAAATACCTCCCACACTTCTCATTACTATTTGCCAGTTCCATGCCTCGCTTGAAATTAATGCTCCATTAAGTAAACGAGTGGCTTGTTCCCTAAATCACGGGGGG
>JAAWXA010000007.1:12133825-12245351 GCA_038090715.1 Florisuga fusca | reverse complement strand
GTGGGAGGGGGGAGGAGGAGGGTAGGGAAATCCTTATTGTAGTGGTTCAGAGTGTTTCTTATACCCCAATTCTTCTGTTGGGCTTTGGAAAGTAACTCTTGTGGGTGGGTGGACTCAGACAGCTTTTATGCTGTTCACAGAGGATAATGAAGACACGTAGCAGCTGTTGCTCCCTAAGAGCTGCTTTTTCCCTGGCACCAGATAAGATAGTTTGTTGAATTAGATAAAAGTGCACTCACCCTACCCCACGCACACACACAGCTATATTCTCTGTGCTTTACTGGCACACTTCTGCCTAAAGCTTTGGCCAGCTCTGTCTTCTGTGTCTTATCTGCTATGGATCTATTATTTGCATTACACTACAGTTTACAGAGCCCTTTGTGCTACTCCTCAGACGTAGGCGCTGTCTGTACCCAGGCTTTACCCGCAGGAAAGCAAAGCAATCCCACAGCAGAACTGAACCAAGGGCTCTCAGGGTCCTCCCTCACCCAGCTGCTGGAAGGCAGGGATGGCTCCCAGCCAAGAGCAGATCTGCCTGTTGGTGCAGGAGACAAGGAGGGGCAACACCCTGAAATACATCCTATAAAAGGTTAAAACTTGGACTACTGTTGAGTATGGCTTGGGATACCTGACTGCCCCTCTGCAGCCAACAGAGCTCTCCTGGAACCAGGGCAGGACAGACTGCAAGTGCCCTTTCAGCAGATTCCACATTTAACACCATCTTTGCTCCTTGCTTATCACATACAGCCTGCTTAAAATAGAAATATTTGAGAGACAGCTAACATCTCAGGTCCTCTCAGGTTTGAATGAAGGATTAAAAGTAACAAATCCCCTTCAGAGATTCAAAGGCTACAAATTCTAGTTATTGCTAATGTTTGCTGCAAACTGCTCCTCCTTCACCCCACACACACACCTCTGAGTTGAGTGTGTGCTCAGAGTCAGGTCTGGCAGTAGATTTCTCAGCTGTTTATAAGATACCAGAGCACCTGAATCCAACATAATTCAGCCAAAGATAACTAGTTACGAGTCTAAAGAAAGCAAGAAGGACCCTGACTACAATTTTGCTTGTTCTTAGCCTCATACTTCCAGTGTTTATCTTGGAGGCTTGAGTTCCACTCCCTGCCCTCAGCACTATTTCTGCTGTACCTAGTGGCTGTTCCTGTGTTTGATATTAAGCTGATTTGGGGGAGGAGAATCCAGCTCCTCACTGACTGTCACTCCTGTGCCAGAGGAGGCACTCGCACCTTCAGCACAGCATTCTCAAGTCCATGGCTGCCAGATAGCCCAAGCACCTATAGAAAGATAAGCAAATAGACAGTTATCTATAAAGCAGACATGTTGGTTGAAATTTAACACTTCACTGTAAGGAGGGAATTCACAACATGTCCTTCATATCCTGGACAGGAGGCTACTAGGTCAGCTGGGCCAGAGTGATGGTCCATATGCCAGGGCTGGGTCACCTCCTTCAGCTGATGGCACAGATTTGCAGCCACAAAAGCACCATCTCTTAATCACTCATGGACACTGAACAAATCACAGGACTGGAGACCTGAACCCCCGGGGGCAAAGGAATTACTCAAAGACAGCAGGAACACACAACAAGCGTGTCAGACCCCATCCAATATACTCTATCACAACAACCTCAACCACCTCCTTCTCACTTCTAAAATAAACTTGAGCCTTTCTTCCATTAAAGAAATTAATTGCAAAGACAGCAGGGCTCATGGGAACCCTCTGAGCTCTGGGCCCCAAATAAAGCAGCTCCTTGCTGGTGTATTCCAAGTGGCTTCCCACAAAACAGCTTAGTATCAGGTGGGTCTTGCTCTACATGTTGGTGTTTTGAATCCCCTTGAGATCATCTCATTCCTCCTGACTGTTTCATGCAGGGAAGCTTGGTGCCTGATGTCCAGCTTCCATTTCACATGGGAAGATTTCTTAACACTCAGCTTTGCAACACTGAATTTGAAAGCAAAGAAGTAATTTTTTACATCTGGTCCTCAACATCTGGGAGATCTATTACTGAGCTTGTTTAGGAAGTGTATTTGATCTCAGTTCTGACTGGAGTGGAGCATCTGCATTTTGTCTCTCCTCATCCTGCATTGCCCAGCTGTTTGGGTACCAGCTGCCTCTGTAAACAAACCCGCTCCTGCCTGATCCATTCAGCAGTTTCACAAGACAGCATCTGTGACCTTGCAATTCCCAGGCCTCCCTTGGAACAAGGCTGATTAAAGGAGAGCTTATACTGCCCCACAGCTGTCCTGGTTCTTCACAGTAATGGGAAGAGGGATACAGAAACCTATATTCCTTTGAATACAATGGAGACATTGTTTCAGCTCACCCAGCTGTGGAATGACATTAAGGAAAGCGAAGAGTTTGTGTTATGATTTTCATACTTAGGAGTACAAAGGCATTACAAAGCACAGACACAGTATAGTGCTGGGGTCTCTCTTACCCCTCGTGCCACGTGGCTGGCTGAAGGCCTCAGGCTGCCTTAGATACTGCAGTGCTTTCAGAGAAGTAGCCATGGGGTTTATTTCCCAGCTGAACATTGATGGAAATAGAGAGCTAAACCCTGGGGGCTCAGCAGCACCCAACATCTCCCTGCCCCTTCCCAGCCTTTGGAGATGGGATTGTCACTCTGTCCCTTCCTGACCTTCTCTGGGCTCTGATTTCCCCACAAAAAGGCACCAACAAGCAATTAACCTATTCTTCTGAGATTGTTTCTCACAAGCACCATCCAATGGTTGTGTAACAGAAAGCAGACATGGAAAGGACACTCACAAGCCAATCAGGCTGGATGGTTTATACCCTAGAGTGCTAAGAGAGTTAGCTTGGCAACCATCATCTTTCAGAAGTCCTGGGTAACCATGGATGTCCCATTGGACTGGTGACTGGCAAATGTGACACCCATCTTCAAGAGAGGCCAGAAAGAGGATCCCAGTAAGTACAGACCTGTCAGTCTCACCTTGGTGCCAGGGAAGGTCATGGAACAGATAATCTCAAGAGTCATTATGGATCAGGTAAAGGTCAACCAGACAATCAGGTCCAGTCAGCATGGGTTCAGGGAAGGCAGATCCTGCTGGACAAACCTGATCTCGTTCTATGACAAGGTGACCTGCTTAGTGGATGAGGGAAAGGCTACTGATGTAGTCTACCTGGACTTCAGTAAAGCCTCCCCCATAACATCCTCATGGAAAAGCTGGCTGCCCAGGGCTTGGTGGGCACACACTCTGCTGGCTTAAACACTGGCTGGATGGCTGGGCCCAAAGCGTTGTGGTCAGTGGAGTAAAATCCAGTTGGCATCCAGTCCCGAGTGGTGTCCCCAAGGGCTCAGTGATGGGGACACTCCTATTTAACATCTTTATTAATGATCTTGATGAGTGGATTGAATGCACCCTCAGTAAGTTCACAGATGACATCAAGTTGGGAGGGAGTGTTGATCTGCTGGATGGCAGAAAGGCTTTTACAGAGGGACCTGGACAGACTGAGTTGTTGGGCTGACACCAGCTGTATGAAATTCAGTAAGGCCAAGAGCTGGGTCCTGCATTTTGGTCACAAGAACCCCAGGCAACACTACACATGGAAAAGACTGTCTGAAAAGCTGCCTGGAAGAAAAGGACCTTGGTGTATTGATTGACAGTTGGCTGAATATGAGCCAGCAATGTGTCCAGGTGGCCAAGAAGGCCAATGGCATTCTGGCTTGTGTCAGAGACTGTGTGACCAGCAGGACCAGGGAAGTAATCCTGACCCTGCACCCAGCACTGGTGAGGCCTCACCTCAAGTACTGTGTCCAGTTTTGGGCATCTCAGTACAAAAAGGACACTGAGGTGTTGGGCCAAATCCAAAGAAGGGCAACAAAAAAGCTGATAAAGGGTTTGGAAAACTTCCCCTGTGAGGAGTGACTGAGAGTGTTGGGGCTGTATAGTCTGCTGAAAAGGAGGCTGAGGGGGAGACCTTATCACTCTTTACCAATACCCAAAAGGAGGCTGTAGTGAGAGTGGGGTTGGTCTCTTCTCACTGGTGGCAGATGACAGGACAAGGGGAAATGGCTTCAAGTTGCATCAGGGAAGATTTAGGTTGGATATCAGGAGAAACTGCTTTGCAGAAAGGGTTGTTAAGCACTGGAACAGTCTCCCCAGGGAGCTGGTTGAGTCTCCATCCCTGAATGTGTTTAAAAATCATCTGGATGTGGTGCTTGGGGACATGGTTTAGTGGTGGGTCATCAGAAATACGGTAATAGGGCTAGGACAAGGTTGGACTCAATGATCTTGAAGGTCTTTTCCAGCCTGAGCAATTCTATGATTCTGTGAAACAGGAGAAGACCCAGCCAACAGCTCCCCAGATGCATCCCATCATCCTACCACAACACATCCCACTAATCCACAGTGCCACCTAAGAAACCATCCATTAAATGCACCTTCTCCAGAAGAAAGTGAATGAAGGAACAGAAAGATAAAGCATGAAATGAGAATTTGGAATCATAAAAGCCATAAACAAAAAAAAGTGAATTTCCTGCAATTCTGATCATTCTGTTTCACTTGGTCACCTTTCTGATGGCATCTGCAAATGTCTCCATTTGCAGGATTCAGAGAAGGATTCAGCAGCTGTGTGACAGCAAACACCTCCTCAGAGCAGGATGCTCCTTTTGTGCCAACTTACCAGGTTAAGACACTTTCACTAATAGAAATCCCAGGTAATGGCATCAATGAGTAGGTTGTAAATTAGTTTAACAGAAAAATATGTAAAGGAGACTGCTATTGAAACACAATACACTATTTTGAAAACAGCTGTTCCTTTTTAACACCTGCAGCTGGTGCAACAGTTACCATCCCAGAGAGGAAAAAGTTTTCCTGTTGGGTAACAGAGATGCCCATTAAGTATCACCATGATTAAACCTAGCAGTTGGTAACTCCACACCACAGGGATCCATCACCATTAAGAAGGTGCCAACTATTTATGTAACTGATGAGTGTTCACTAGTTACACCCACAGTTAGCCTGTAAGCATTACAGATGTAAAACCTGGGGGCCCAGAACCAGGGGATCAGTGTGTGAAATACCCAGAGCTGCCATCAGATTGTGCCTAGGTATTGCTTTTTCAATAAGATTCAGTAAACACCAACCCAGGAAAACCCCAAAGCCTGTGTTATGCAAGATATCAGATTAGATAACAAGCAAGGCTGAATCCTTCCTACAACTGACTGGGCAGAATTTTAACTCCCTGTGAAATCAAGCAGGAGCTGGCTGAGCACATCAACCTGTGGGTACTTTGTCCTGCATGGCTGGTGAGCAAAATACTCTCCCAATTATGCCACTTATATATAGCAGCTTATTTTTAAGCTTATATCTGGAGATCGATTAATATAAATGAGATTCAAACAAGCGTGCACAGATGGGGGTTATACTACCATTTTTTTAAAATTGGTTTTATCTGAAACTCATTCCTATGCTAAATTGTAAGTTAATACTGCTTCCTTCCTTCTCACATGGAGATTTTTTGTTACATGAGCAGTTTAAAACGTAATTTAAAATGGGCAATAACTGAAATGAAGCATTTATTATCATTTCTGATTTTGGGAACAGACTAGATGTTATTGAAGGTGTCTTTTTAAGATGGAGCTAATCTAATCTAAGATGTCCATGGCCTTATATTTTTGTCTTCTTCTAATTTAAATAATGGCTCATGATCAGGAAATAGATTTACATAAACTCTCCAGTAGCAGTGATATTAATGTACTCAGGTTCTACATGTATGTGTAGATTTGCCTCCTTTTTATAATCTTTTTAAAACAGACCTCAAAAAGGCTAAGCTGAGTAAACCATTTCAGAGATGGAGAGTAACAGAATGAGGAGAAAAGTAAGAGCAAGAGACAAGTTAGAGCAAGAGACAAGGGATCCCAGATATGTATTTCACTGAAAAGCAATGTTAGAGTTGACAGAGGAAGACAGGAATTCTGTTCCAGATGGCAGGAACTGCAGAGGAGAAAGAGCACAAACGCAAGAAGAAATGAAGGGAAGCTAATGATAGATAAAGCAGGATGAGGAACAGAAACAGACACTCTGAGGCATGAATCCAATTCTTCAGATTATGTAAAATTATCTCTACCATTTATGCACTTCCCTCCTTTTCTGGGTGATGCACATTGCAGATACTGGTAGCACTGCTTGTAATTACCACCACCTGACAGTTCTTGTTAAAGATCCTGCTCTGGGCTGCTGGTAAGTTTGTCAGATGTTACTCATCCAGGCTGAAATGTCTTCTTTCAAGGCTTGGCCTCGGGCTGATTCTTTCACCCTCCATTTTCTTTTAGGAGGAGGAACAGGGAGGGCAGTTTCAGTAAAAATGGTTCTGTGGTTTCCAGGACAAGATTAGGCAACTATTCATTTGAGCAAGAGCTTGAAATTTGGCAAAAGACGAGGGAGGTCACTGCGATGCCAGGAGATGTAGCCAAGTTATAAATGTGTTTTTAAAAAGTCTCAGCTCACGTACTTAAGCAGAAACTTGTCTGCTTGGCAGATTAATTTGCAGAGGGTTGTGTCAGCACAGGGCAGGATGCATCCCCTGCCAGCTTCCAGGCCCCAGCAGCAGGACTGTCCCTGGCAGGCAGGCGGCAGAGGTGCTGGCAGGGAAGAGGGGACGGGGGCAGCTCCCTGCCTCGGGGTGCCCAGGCTGCAGCTGCACTGGGGAGGCTCAAGGATGAAGAGGGGTGGGAGCAGGGAAGTGGGGTTGGTTAGCAAGGTAAAAATGTGCTTGATTACTAACGAGGAAGAATTAAACGGTGGTGACATAAGGAACTGGAAAGGTAAACACCAGCACCACAGCCTAGCCCAGGACCCAAAGCTGTGATTGGCAGGATAGGGTGAGCAGAATGGTCAGGAGGAGGAGGCAGGAAAAGAGAAAGGAGATGGGAGAAAAACATCTTGGAGATAGATACAATATCCTTTCCAAAGCCCAGAACAGAGCTGAGGTCACCCCCTTCCCTTTGTACAGGCAGAAATCTGGAAGTCATCCGGCATGTGTGCAGGGGCTTCCTGCAAACCTGTTACTGCTGTTCTTTTGTTAGGTCTAGAGCTCCAGTTCTCCACCAGGTAGATGCATTAGCACTTCTCCCTGGTAGAGCATCTTAGCTTGGGATCAGGACACACTTTCTGCCATCCCTCATGCACATCCTCCCCTAATGCTGCTGGGGGGATGAGAAGTGGGAGACAGTGCATGTCAGAGCAGCTGCCTGTGCTCCCTTCCTTAGAGTCATAGAATGTTGGGGGTTTGCAGGGAGTTGTAGAGATCCTGCCAAAGCAGGATAACCTAGGGCAGGCCACAGAGGAATGCATTCAGGTGGATTTTGAAAGTCTCCAGAGGAGATTCCACAACCTCACTGGGCAGCCTGTGCCAGTGCTCTGTCACCCTCACAGTAAAGAAGTTTCTCCTCATGTCAAGGTGGAACTTCCTATGTTCTAGTTTAAACCCATTACTCCTTGTCCTATTATTGGGCACCATTGAAAAGAAAAATTAAAAAAAAGATCCCATTTCAGACTTCTTTTCTCAAGCCTGAACAGCCCCAGTTCTCTCAGTCTTTCTTCATAGGAGAGATGTTCAGTTCCCTTAATCATACTTGTAGCTCTCCATTGTTCTCTCTCCAGTAGATCCCTGTCTCTCTTGAACTGGGGAGCCAAAAACTGGATCCAGTATTCCAGGTGTGGTCTCACCAAGGCAGAGTAGAGAGGGAGGAGAACTTCTCTAGATATTCTGGACACACTTTTCCTGATGCTCCCCAGGATACCATTGGCCCTTTTGGCCACAAGGGCACACTGCTGACCCATGGAGAATTTACTTTCCACTAGGACTCCAAGGTCTTTCTTCATGGACCTGCTTTCCAGCAGGATGTCCCCTGATCTGTACCGGTGCCTGGTGTTATTCCTACCCAGTTGCTGCCTGGGGGTGAAGAAAGAGCAGCTGTCCCCTAGCTGGGCTGCACAGAGATGATAAAAAATACCATGTGTTGCTGCAACCCTGAGGTATAACACAGCTGTTATGGAGGAAGACCTTGAAGACAATGGCCATTAACTCCCCCTACTCATATGTCCAAATGACCTCTTTCTTCCCCAGCCAAGTCCATAGCCAGTCTCCCTTCAATGGAGTCTCCCCCACCAGCTCTACACCCCAATAATTTCAACCCCCATAAAACTAAATCTCTGCCCCAGTCTGCCAGCATGTCCTTGTTCTGCACTTCAGCATCTTCCCATTTCCATTGCCCTCAGTGACCATTATCAGTCAGGCCTCCTAGCCCCAGGGTCATTTGGATGTGATCATCCTCCTGATCACTCAGCTCCAGCACCAACACCCTGGAACACTTCTAGCTCTTGCATTAAATCCTGTTACCATGTAGTCTCTGCACCCTCACACCCAAGTTGTCCCCACATCACCAAGGCCCTGCTCACCTTCAGATTTATCCATATCATCCTGAATGACCATTCCTACAACAGGTCCCTCATCCCTGCTGCTGCCCCAGTCTCCAAGGTATAGTTCCCAGCTATACCTTCTCATACTATACCTTCTCATACTATACCAGTACCCAGCTGAACACCTTCTCCATCTGCCTCCTGTTCTCCATGCAAGGGAGATGGGCACAGAGATCTCACAAGCAAAACAGCACAAGGCTTTTGTGGATTTTCTAGATAAAGTCTACTCAGTCCTGAAGGCTGAGGTTCCTGCCAGCTGTCCTTTGACACCTGCGTCCAACCAAGTGAGAATCAGTTTCCTTTATGCTGAATGGAGACAGTTGTACAATTTTAGGGCACTGATGAAGTCAGTTTCAATATTTACTTTGGCTGCCCCCAAAGCACTGTTATCTCTCTTATCACTGTGAGTGGAGTCAAGGATTAGCCCAGTTTAGATATGTCATCCCTTGTTGACTTAAAAAGTTTGTTGAGAAGATTGCACACCAAGTAACACTGCATATTTACCCTTATTTCTTAATTCATGCTCAGCAATGGTATTTATTTTCCTTCGGAACAGTATTTCAAGTTTCCAGGGGAGTGTCCTGCATTGTGAGCTTGCCCAACAAGGCAGCAGCAGCCTCGGCTGGTTGGTGCCATCAGCCATGCCATGCTATACCAGACCACACCACCTGGTGGTAAGAGTTTGGATTACAAAGTGTGGTGTAGAAAAAAACCATCCTAACACATTTGGGCACAGAAGTGACCCAGCACTGTGTTATTGAAAAGCAGGAATAAGGGAAGCTTCCCAAAATCCTTTAATCATTTCTGTCCTTGTTCTAAATAGAGCTGAGCTGACTTCTGAGGATCTTCAGCAGCTGAAGGTGTAGTTTAAGGTATCAGAGAGATTTCTTCTTTACTTACTACTGCAAAACAAAATGCAATTACCTAGGATTTGGCTAATCTATCATTAAAAAAAATTCAATTCATCTAGAGGGCTGGTGCTTTTATTTATACCACTACAAATGACACATCCTTTTGCTGTTTTAACATTGGTGGCATGGAAGTTGTAACAATTGGGAAAAAAAAAAAAAACAAAACCTAAAGTAACCACAAGAAATTTCTAAGTATGCACCATGAACAGAATAGAAAATAACTTAGGATGCTAGATTCATTCCAAAGCAAACACAACCTAAAAATAATGAAGCTAAATTTAACAGAAATCCAATATATTAAGATCCAGGAAATCTTAAGCTAAGCCCCCCTGCTTTCTTCTGACTATTTAAAAAGCTATTTCAGGATCATAAACATTATTTGGATTTATATGGAGCTGGGATTTTTTTTACATCCTATCTATATATTTTTTTTCTGTTTCAGATTCTGGCCTTTGGAAATGTTTAACTTTGGGTATTTATGAAGCAATTAAGCATTTAGAAATGGACATTCCCAATTCTCTATTATGGCTAGATTGCTTTTTAGGGAGCAAAGGACTGACAAAAAAGGAAATTCTTCACTTTAAGACATAATCATTTCAGAAGTTCATTTCACTGCTCTAAGTAAGAAAATTTTGAATAATGAAATCTTTAAACAAACCCAGGAAACATACACTGCCATTTACTTCACACTTGTAAAAAATATGGAAACACAGAATTGAATGTAATCTTTGATGAGATTCTCTTCTAGTTTTCAAAACATCAGCAAGAAGATGATTCAAGTTGTACATTTTGGTACCTTTTCATAATTAGTGTCATTGCTACCAATACTCCCCTGAAAATCCCCAGAGTCTCTGAATTGCTGTTCACCTGGGTGCCCATGGTTTGATGGGTACATTAGCCAGTGCTGCTATTGAGCCAATGCTGACACATTTCCTTTCTTATTATTTTATGTAGGCAGCTCATGCAAGCTCTATCTTTTAAAATATTGCTTTTTCTTCTTCCCTGGAAGTTTTAATTTTTCTCAGTTTTCTGTAAAGGTGGGTTGAGAGGGCCATTCCCTTTGGAAGGAGGTGAAAGACTACTACCACTTTAGATAGGACTGTCTGCATCCATTTCAAATTCTTTTCATTTGGAAACACTACCAGAGTTTGGGCAGAAGGAAAAATGTGAAAGGCCAAAAGTTGCAAAGAAAAAAAAAAACAGTTTTAACTTGTAGACTGTTCATTTACTGTGAAGGAGAAAAAAAGATGCTGTCCCAGCTTTGTACATCAATGAGGAATGGAGATTATCCCAGCAGGTAACACAGTGAAATTCACCCTGAGCCTCATGTTTATAAACTCCCTCTCCCAGACAGCCATGAACTTAAAAGCTGTTGTTCACACAAATGCCACAAAATAATGAAAGTCAGCTTTGGCTGGAGAGCAGCAGCTCTTGTAGGCAATTTCAACAGCACTGGTGTCATAGGGACCATCCCACCAGCAGGAGTTAGTTGGTAGCTACCCAGCATCCAAAACCATCAAGCCCAACCTCTCAGTGCACACTACATTTCAGATATTCCTAAAGCTACATGGATAACTTAAAAATAAAATAAAATAAAATAAAAAATAAAACATTCCCTTGCTCAGATACAGTACTGCCACAAAAGAGCAGCTTTTTTGGGGGGATCCCTGTTGTTAGTGGATTTAATAGGTTAATCCCATCAGCAGAGGAACTTTCAGATGTGTGGGTTGCAGAGGGCTTTCTCAGGAAAGGATGCTGGGGTCTGAGCCCCCAAAATCATTGATGAGAGAGGAGTTTTTATACAGTTTTTTATACAGTTTTATAGGGAACTTTTTTATACAGTGTTCTGAGGGTCTCTGCTGAGAGGAGCACAGGCACAGTAGGCTGTGGGAGTACCCAGCATCCTGGCAGGAACAAGGATGGTTCAAAGCATATCATCACTGTAGCATTCCACTTACTTTTGTGTTCCTCCTGGATCTTTTAATGCAAACATAGAATTTACAGTGCAAAAGGAAGGTTATTCAGAGGTATTCATCGAGCAAACCTGGATTCAGTTTGTTGGAGGTCCCATACGCAGAGCTGTGGTTTACTTTAGGCTGGAAGCAACATTTGGAGTTCCCTGTCATGGCTTTTAATTATGTTGTGCAGAGCTCCAAGCTTGTTTCAAACTGTTGCAGACAAATATAATTTGTGTGGTTAGGATCAGGGTGATTCACTCAGCCACACGAAAACCTGTGGCCTGCACTGGCAGGGGCACAGCTCGAGCTCTGCTGAGAGAGGCCTCTGCTGGTATCAAATTCAGCTGTTCTCTTACACTATTTAAAGCTAAAAACAAAGAACAATTTAGTAGTAATAGATGTAAATTAATCACTACTATAAATCAGGGAAATTGTTTTGAAAGGATGTATCTCCTACTCCCTCTGAGTGGTGCCTCAAGATAAAGCTTTTCCCCCAGCACAGAAAAAAAGGACCTAAACCAAAAATTGCATTATTTGCCATTTATAGCCTCCAAAAGGATGCTGGATTAGCAGGCTCTGTGTTTGTTTTTATCCATCCATATACTGGAAGGATGCATTTAATTCAGCATTCCTTGAGTTTTAACTATAGTCATGCTCTGATAATTGAACTAAACCCTAGCAATGGGGTTTATGTATGTTTCTGACGCCTGGCTATCACACATTCCCCTAAAGAATCACTGCGTGTAACCTAATGATTTATTTGTAAATAACATAGAAACTCCACACACCTACTGAATGGATGAATCAAGCAATTTACCTTTCAGCAAAAACATTTTAAAGTAGCTTTACAGGATTAGTAAAATTCATGGGGAATAACAGATGGATGACTGTGCTCTCATTGATGTAATTGTACTGGGCATGACTGCATGCCTAATTACAAGCTTTGCAACCAACTTTTAGTACTGAGACTACAGATCTGTTTCCCTCCTCTCACCAGACAGAATAGCATTAGCTTGTCTATACTGAACAGCAGACACAGCTGGAAGAACATCCCAGGGAAAATTTTCCCAGGACTGTTCTACCTGTGGTAGTTAATTTCTATGCTTGTGATTTGACTTCACAGCATTCTGCTTTTCATCAGAAAAGCTGTGCAGTATCTAAAGCACCACAGAGTCCAGGGACCTACTGGTACCACATGAGAGGTAGCAGAGTTGCCAGGGCAATTCTCTGGTGTGCCAGAGCTCTGTGGCAGATGCCAGCACTGCCAAGCCTATGAAGGTGATGCCTTTGGTGACCAAGGCTTCAGGAGAAGGTGCTCAAAATACCTCTGGAGAACAGAAGACCAAATGCACCTTGTCCAAGATAGCCTTTCTGGGCCAGATTTTCACACTTTCAGGAAATATTTGGGTAGTTCTTAACTCTAATTTTTTGTGTGAATATCTTTCAAGAACAACATGCTAGTAAAGAGGGGGGACCTTGAAATTACTTGCTAAAACAAGTTATCTTAACTATACCCATTTAGCAGGTGAGGCATGTGAAGGGAGGAGGTTTGCCAGAAGCCTGTGCCCTGTTAAGAGTTCAGGGTTTGGCTTGTGATCCAGTTCCTTACCTCTACCCATCCACTCAGGAGTGACTACATCACTAGTCAGAAGTATCAAATTCCTGGTTTCACTCTTTGCCTTTCCACACAAAGCAAACTAGAAAAGCTTGCTTGTATAAAATGACTGTATTTTTAATCTCTAACTCTCTGTATCAAGGGATCAAGGGAATCAGTGCATTTTGTAGATCAGGCATCTCGATAGCTGGCAGCAGGCCCAGGCCGGGTATGACAGAGTTAACTGCCCCAGGGAGATGGAGTGGTGCCCAAGCACTGCCAGCTCAGGAGTTCCCTGCTAACTGGACTCAAGTGCTACCTCAAGAGTACAAAGTGTTCCCATCTAAACCGAAAATTGAAGAGGGAGAGACAGTGCTTCTTCAGGCAGTCGCCAAAACGATAAGACAGACAAAAAGCACTCCTAGCTCCAGAGCTGCAGCCTGAGCACACCAAAATGCTGCTTCATTTACTGCAGTGCTGACACTGCTGAAACTTCCAGAACTCCCATCCCTTCAGTGTGGGGCAGAGAGAAGCAGCAATACTATCTTGTCTGAAATTTAAAATAAATTTAAAGGGATAATAATAACAAAAAAGCGCAAATAAATAAATAAAACTAAAAAATTTAAAAAAAAAAAAAAAAAATTAAAAAAACGAGTAAACTCCTGGAGGGTGACAAACTCTTTGAAGGTATCAGCTAACTTGGCATGCCCGGGCTTGCAACTCCACCTCTTGCATGTTGTTGGCTGTACATTTATTTCACTAAGTACATCTTCGGGGAGGGGCTGTCTCCTGAAAGCTTCGAGATATATTGCTTCCTGTCTCCCTAATCAGCTGTGCAACAGGGTAAATTTAGAAACAAAAGGCAGCCCAGCAGTGCTGGCAACTGCGTTTACTGCACATTAAAACCTGTTTTGGAAAAGTCAGAACAGGTCGTGCGTGTCTCCAGCTCAGGCAGAACCGGCAGGCTCTGAGCAAAATAATAAATGACTTGCATGCATTTAGCACCTTTCATCCTGAGAGAGCCTGAAGTATTTTACCTAATAGGAGTTATTGCCTACCCACCCGTGAAACAGACACCTGTGGCAGGCAGGCTGCACAAAGCCAGATGGGGCACAAGCATTTTAAAGAGGCAAGTGAAGACCGACATCTCTACTGAAACACGCAGGAGGAATTTAGGTGGGCACATGAATTAGCCAGGTTGGAATTTAGCCAGGAAGACAGCATATGAAATAGTCCTTGCTTGGCAGCAAGTATAGTGAATTATTTAATGACCCTGAGCCAAACACAGAGCATTTAATCTTAACTTTCTGCAATTGCTCCAGAGTCCCAAGGAGGTTTATATTCCAAGAATTCTCTTTCAAGTCTCATGAAACCTATTTATTCAAAGGCAGACTTGCAAACAGTAGAAAGTCAACTGCAAGGAAGACCCTCCATAGGGGAAAAAAAAAAAAAAAAAAAAAAAAAAAGGTGAAGGGGAGAGGGAAATACACCACTCCCTTAAGGGATATATATATATATATACACCAGTAAACAAATTATGTGTAAGTCTGCAGGCCATAATTTTTACCACACTGCTCTGCACCGGAGAACGTGCAAAAGACTGTTCCATTAGAAAAGACCACACACTTCTTAGGCTGGATTTTTTCCCCTCTTACCCAGTTTGATGCTTTTGTTTTTGCCAAGACTGGTATCTGGGCTTAGCTTCAAGCTCATCAGTAGTTCGCTTAGAGTTTCAGCCAAAAATACATCTTTTCCACAAAGGCTGGATGGTTTTCAGGATGATTTTACTTCTCCGCAGGAGGCTTTTCTCCTGCTAAGTGGGAGCTGTGCTCAATCTATTGTATCTGGGCCACACTCAGACTCGACTAGCTGGGTTAATTCACAGACAAATTGAACACATGCAGTACATTTAGTTAGACAGATAGCACTAAAGCACCCTTCACCACAGTGGATACACTTTGTCCAATTTATTAAAAAAGTTGAGATTAATTAAAGCATGTAAATATTTTCAATAGAAGAAAAGAGCAGGTACTAATGGGCCTCCTGAGCAGAGAAAAAGACAAAATGTTTCGAAACCAAAACTGGACAAATGCAAATAGCTATTAAGGTGGGTTTGTTTTTTGTTAGGGTTTTTTTTTTTTTTTTTTTTTTTTTTCCCATTGTTGGTGCAGTCATCCATTAGGAACAATTACCAGAGGGAGCAGGAGAACTGGGGAGTCAGCACTGCCCATTTCTCAGGTGTTTACCTTTGCTAACAACACATTACAGGAGCCACAGGGTTACTAATTGAACCTGAGCCAAAGATAGAAGGAGTCTGCTGATCTGGATCTCCAGGAACATGCATTTTCTAACTTAGTGCTTGAGCTCTGAGTGACCCCAGATGAGATGGCAGCCAGGAGCGGACCTCAGGTGTCAGCTAGACCCCCAGCTGCCCTGAGGCTGGGTATCTCTATCCCATTTCTGAGGAATATTAATCTAATTTGTTCTTTGAATTCTCCCGTGGTGGGGCTACTACAGCCTCCTCAGGCACCCCAACAAGGCACCCAAAAGAGTAAAAGGAGGTTTTCCTTACCTAAATTTACCTTGCTGCAACGTATCTCCACTACTTCTTGTTCTGTGTCATGGATAACAGTTTCTTACTGGCAGTAGCTTTTCACTTGAAGATCATCTTTAACTTTTTAATTAGGTTTTCTCTTGATAACCCAACTGCTGTACTCTTCCTCTCACACTTTCCTCATCATCACTGCTCTTCTCTGGACCATCTTCTGTCCATGTCTTTCAGCAAATGCTGTATTGAAAAGGCTGCCTAGCACTCCAGCTGCTCACTGACACAAACCACCACAGAAATTATTTGTGTCTATTGCATCTGTGTTGATGCATCTCATGAGAGTATACACGTTTTTATCACAGAAAAAGCAAAAAGATAAATAATTTTGTGATGTTCTCCTTAATCACAAAAGCAATTTTATCAACTGAGCTACCAAGACCTAATCTTCAGATCTTGCAGCTGACTATATCTGAATGCATACTCAAGTCTTTATTGGCTTGCCTTCATTTTTTCTCCAAACACTTCAGTTTGATCTTGTCTTAGAGCACACTCATAGTCCCTCCAATTTTGTGTATTTATTATAAATGAAATTCACAAATATATGCTAATATATTAATACCTATAAATGCGTAAATGGTGAAAACCCCTGCTGAGATCTGAGATCTTGAATAGCACAGAAACTGTATCGTGCATTTTTACAGATGACACAATGGAAAGAAAAAAAAATAAAAGAAGAAGAAAAAAAAAGAAAAAAAAAAAAAGCCTAAGAGAGTGCCCACCCGAAGCAGTCAGAGCACTCAGTTTGCCTATTATGGAATACAAAAGTCTCCTCTTTGTTCCAGTAGCAGGCTAGGTCCTGTGCAAGCCCAGCATGCAGTCCAGTGAGCTGATTCAAAACCCAAGGTCAAAGACTTCTGACTTCAAAAGCATCCTGAATCAGCTTCAGATGCCTAGGCATCAGCTTGTGATAGTATATTCCAGTGCTACTGTTCTACCAAACAGACTTCTACTAGCAACAGAAGTCATAGCACAGAACTAGTTATACTCAAGTACAGAATAACTCCACATTAATACATTTTAAAACAGTCTAGGCCCACCCATGGAGGCAGTTTAAATCTTCAAAAACAAAAGAAACCACAGCAACTGTCATGGATCTTGGGGATGGGGTAGTAATCCAAAAATGTCTTGATCTCTCTTTTAAAATTCAAGCAATTAGCATAGTATGTGCTATTTATCAGTGGACCATGGCACCCAGTTGTATTAAGACACCCATTAGGGGTTTACCTGCCATGAGTAAACCTTTTGCTCCATGATTTATTTCCTTGGCCACACATACCTAGCTCTGTGTTTGTTTATGCACTAATATGACTATGCACTTACAGAACGTGCATCTGCTAAGATGCATAGTGGAACTATGTATTAAAATTGAAGGTAAACTTCATAGAATCACAGAATGTTAGGCTGCAATGGACCTCAAGGATCATCTGGTCCAACCCTTCTAACATCATTGTTTATATGAGATGTCCCAGCACCCTGTCGAGCTGAGACTTAAAACTTTCCAGTGTGGGTGAATTCACCACTTCCCCTGGGAGACCATTCCAAGGTCTGACTGTCCTCAGAGTGAAAAATTTTCCTCATGTTCAATTGAAATCTTGCCCATTGTCCCTTGTCTTGTCCATGTGACTCCTTGGAAATAGGGAGTCTCCATCTTCTCTGTAGCTGCCCTTTAAGTACTGGAACATGGTAATAAGGTCTCCCCTAAGCCTTCTTTTCTCAGGGCTGAATAGACCCAGTTTTCACAGCCTCTCCTTGTATGGCAGGTGCTCTAGTACTCTGATCATCCCCATGGCTCTTCCCTGGAGCCTCTCCAGTCTGTCCATGTCCTTTTTGTACAGCAGGGACTAAAACTGGACACAGGTACTGGATGCAACATTCAGGTAATGTCAGTGTAGACAAATCTTATCTGAAGCCAGCTGCCCTTCTGTCCCAAATTTAAAGCAGCAGATACACTTCCACAGGAGAGGGACTGACCTTTCATGGTCATTTGTTTGCTTTTTGTTTGATTTTGTTTAAGGTGCCTTTAAGTCCCAAAACTAACTTACATATGGGTGCTGTAACCACTTGAGACTGGTTTCCTGAGCGGTGGCATAGCTGAATAACTTGTGCATTCAGTCATGTTCTCTTACTACACTTTGGTTTTGTGATTGAAATGTTCCTACCTCACACCTAAACCCCACAAAATTTAAAAATGCTACACCCATACAGACCGAATAGATGGGATGACACTTTCATTCTTCTTTTTTCCTTATGATCAAATGTCATTGAGATATGAGACGTATTGAGACAACTCATGAAAACCTGAGTTGTCTTTAGGCAGGAAATCAGTGTTTTTGTATCATGTGTCTATAGATACACACACAAATGCATACATTATTCTATGTGCACGTATGTAAAATGATGCAAGATTTTTTTTCTCCCCCATACTCATAATTAATCAATGTACTTTTACACCTAAAATATTATTTTGGGTTCCCAGAAAGAATACTTGATAAAACTCAACAGGAAAGCTGAATGTGAAAAACAGCTGAAAACCTAAGGACTCGGGCATGGAAGTTTCCAGAGAAGGAAGAATCAGTGCACATTGATCTGTTAGTGCTGCACTTCTGTCTTGTAGCAAAGGCACAGTAATTCTAGGTAACTTTGGTGAGCAGCAGAGGAGGGCTAACTTGCATCAGCTCACCCTTCCTATCAAGTGTCCATATGCCAGTGAAAACTGTCATTTGATCTGCACTAATATTACCTTTCTGTAATTAGTGGGTTTAAGCTAGTAAAGTCAGATACATACCATATACTACACCAAAAAAAAAGCTGTACTTCTTGGTGGTATTTCTCAGCAAAAGACCTCCAAAATAGACCAGTGTGGAGAAAAAATAAACACAAAGTTCCTAAATACTACTTTACCCTCAAAACATTTTGCAAACATCAATGTTTTGATGATCCCAAGACACAAATAAAACCACGACACAGCAGAACCGTGCCCCTACCAGGTGAGAGTCCTCTTTATCCAGGACCATGCATACCCAGCTAAAGCACACCCGATGCTGCGTTTTAAAAACATCTTTATCCTTTGTCCCCAGTGCACTCCAGTTACATGGCTGTATGTTTGAGGTTAGTGACGTTAAAAATAAAATGCAAGCGAATGTGTAAACAGTTGCCACAAAGAGACAAGTCCACCAGATGCCTTCACTCAGTTTGAAGCAATGCATTTCCAAAAGCAGCTGAGAAACTCTGGCCTCAGACAGCAGCACAGATCTGCGTCCTTCCTCTTCTCATGCACCTCACCGACTTCAATAATTTAATTTCAGTGTGAGCATAAAGCAAAATCCATGTATCACACCAGTAAACTTCACCCGCAGAGATTACAGTTGTAAGGAACCCGAGTCTCACTGCAATCATGGATTTCCATGTCAAACCAGATTATTTTCCAGGCCATGGATATAGCACATGGGTAAGAGAAACTCCTATACCGGCATTCTGGTCTGGCTGACAGGTTTTCTGGCATTCTGGCCACTAAGCTGCGAAGAGAAATGTCTGTTTCTCATTGATCTGGTGGTGCGTATCACATTCAGATAATTCTTACAGGAATCTATCCATAATAAAGATTGACAAATTTAATTCAAGTGCCTCAAAGAACTGAGTCAAATGCCTGGGGGTGAAAACCCTTCCTGCTTCAGTAAGAATGCAGAGAATGCTGAGAGGAATGATCTTCATCTCTCTTGCTATTTTGTCCTGGAACCAGGTACATGTTTCAGTGTCTAATAAACAAGTTTTTAGAGAAAACTCCAAGGTATTTCTCATTGAAGGCTCTGCTTTCCCCGAATATCACCTCATGCTCAAACTATTTTAATCTTGCATTACAGAAAGATCCTGAAAGGCTGTTTATAGGAGAAAAGCCCTTTAAAAGGAGAGTAAAGTTTCAAGTCAGAAAACAAAATTAAACAATAAAGACACACAGTTTTACACACTCTAAATACAAATCTAAATCCCAGGGCTTTAAGGCAGTTGTCAGAATCCCCTGTGGGCAGGGATGGAGATGCACAGGCTGCAGCAGCAGTAGCTGTAACATCTCCAGCAGTTGTCACCTTTCGTAGGCACAGAACCTTTTCCCAGCAGCAGGCTGAATCTCCCCTGTACAAGTTTAAGGCTGCCCAACAGGCTTTACTTTTGCCAGCAACTTCATCATCCAGACAGACATCCAAAGCCCACTTGCAGTCTGCAGACCACAGGCTGAAGACCACTGGTCACATCAAAGGCATCTCACAGGTATCACCACCTAAAGCATACAGTTTCTTACAAGCGTGACCCTGGGATTTTGTCATACACCCACCCAACCAGTATCTTGTTTTAATTGGAGACCTGGAAAGTCCAGAATCGCAGCTGGACGTATCAGAGGTCTCCAGGTCACACTCTTCAGCAGATGACAGGAATGTAAAAGGATTATATTGCTTGATGGAGTCTGAAAATGGTCACTTGTCAGTCAAGAGACCTGAGACAACTGTTTTTTCATGCCTGATAATGAAGCTGTAAGTGAAAGAATAAAACTGTCAGCTTTAAAAAAAAAAAAAAATCAATCAATCACTGTTAACATCAGGTTGTAGTGCTGGTGAGTCCTCCTCCAGCAAGGAGGGTGGCACTGGCCTGGAGAGGACTCTGTGCCTTGCTAAAACAGGTAGCTGCAGAAATCAAATGAAATAGGAAAGATGAACTTTCCCAGTCTCTGCAAAGGTAAACCAGAACAGGAATCCAATTTAAAAAATCCTGCTTGCCAATTAATCATCCTTTAGCAGTTGTTGGGCAGCGTGTTTGGGGTCAGGCTGCAATTTCTACATTATGTTACAGACTACAAACAGGCAGACAGCTCAGGTCTAGAGAGGAGGAACTGCCCCGTCCTTAGGGATTAACAGCACCTACCACTATGGTTCTAGTCTCTGACAGACAAGAAAAAACTTGTAAAAAGTAAATGAGAAACAATTTTTAAAACACTAGAGTAGCTCAGAAATAACATACATGGGAGAAGGTGAAAGGACATTTCAGGTGAGATCTAACATACCAGTTTTACGGAGCTTTATTTTGTTGTTGCATAACATTGAAGAAAAAGCCTCTTGGGCTGCTCCTGACTGCCCTGCACCAGCCTTTTGTTTTTAATGATTTGCTAATAAAAAAACAGGAAAACCCAATAAAATTACTTTGCCTCTCATGTTCAAACACAAACCAGTTTAATATAGCAAATACTATTACCACTGACCAACTTCATTCCCGTATAGAGAAAATAGCAGTCAATAACAGCCTACATCTGTAGTGCTCACAGTTACAATCTCAGCGTTGAAGAGAGAGGAGTATATAAGGGAAAGGAAAAAAATCGAGTTTTCCATCAAAAAAACATTTGGCAGGTTTGTCAGATGTATTGTTATTTGTACCTCTCTTATTCAACATGCTTCCTTTTTTTTTTTTTTTTTTTGAAAAAAGAGAAATTCATTACTGGATATGGAAGGTAGTACAGAGCTCCACCCAACATTCTGAAGACAAGTTGGTTCTTCAGTAAGTGTTGGTTTCACCATTTAATGCTAGCAAAGATTTTTCATGACGTACAGATGTCTTTCCACTTTGATGACATCTAAATTTAGAGGGTGTGGATAACTACTGTAACAACAGTAAGTGGTGACAACAAGGGGAAAGAAGCACACCTTTACTCTTCAACAGGAACATATTAACTGTGGATGCTGGTGCTGTAAATAAAATCAGTGGTCTCAGTTTATCTCCAAATGAGCTTCCAAGAACAGAAGGTGCTCGACAGATCATAGCCCTATCTCAAATAATTGTTTTGTTAACAATAACAGGTGAAAAAAGGCTTTTTAAATTGCTTATAACTTGTACATTAGCATATGGAAGACTCAAAGCTTCCTTGGAAGCATACTATTTATGACTTGCTGAAAGCAATATTTATTATTTTTAACCAAGTGTTGAAAATATTAAAAAAAAATTTGCCAAGCAAGCCTGCAACACCTGGACCAGATATCCTGCTTTGCTGTAACACTCTATTTAGGGGTGCCTCAGAAGGTCACTCAATACTTCAACTACTGTCACCACCTAAATGGGAAAGAGGGATATCAGTAAAAAACATTGGTGCCTTGTCATGCCCTGGCACTGGCTTTCTATTCCCAGGTGCAAGGTGTTTGAATAAAATTTAAAGGATCTGAGTGACTAAACCTAGCTCTAAACTCATGAGTAAAAGACAAACTGATAGAAGCATCGGGCCCAGGAGCTTTACCTATGAAAACAAACTGCACTGAACTTCACAGGATTAAGGCATTTCCGTGTAGTAACTGTAACTTCTAAAATGCCAACAGCATGTAACTTCAGCCATCACAAATTAATTACATTGTATTACATTAGAAAAACACTTTTCAGAATTTGTTTTACAGAAGGTCATTTTTAATGAATCCTATCAATACTTTTAAGCTAAAATCTTCAGACACTTTCAAGGCATGTCCTTACATATTTCACAATTCCCAAGGCAAAACCTGGAAATTAAAATAGTGTAATGTGTCTGCCACAAACTGTTGCATAAACTTGGCCAAAAACGTATCAGTGACATGGGAAGACCCTGAACATTTCAATCATACCTCCAAGAAAGTGGATGCTTTCTTACAGCAGGTAACAGCTGCTCTGTTGCCAGCTCTCACTATAGTGACATCTGAAATCACTGCTTCATGCAAGCTGGATGAGGCTCAGAAGAGTCACTGCCTCTGCATTATTGTAAACAGAGATGTACAGATTCATGTTAAGCCTTCAGTGACTCCAGTCCTTTGTCACTCAGGTGAGCTTGTACACGGTGTGTGCAGGACTGGAGGTTATGACTACAAGGCAGACAAGAGAAGACAGACTACAAGAGGAATTCAGCAATTCAATGTATCCATCTTACTGAAGGAAATCCGTATCTTTAGGTACTATTGAATGTTAAAAACAAACAAAGATTTTTAAGCACAAAGTATATATTTATACCAAATAAAACAACTGAAAAAGTATTACATAAAGAAAAATAATGTAACAGAATGTACTTAAGTACCTAACTTACAGTCATGCTCATATCTAAAGTAACATTGGTAACTAATATATGTAATTTTTGACAAGGGTGCATTTAAGAGTTTTTCTAACATACAACGTTCTAAATGTGGAGAGTATTTTTTCCAAGATACAGAAAACAAATTATTTTACACAGGCACACCTGTTAATTTGTATAAAAAACATGCTTGTAAGTGAAAAGGTCACTTGAGTACTAGTTTACCAGATGTGTGAAAGCTACGTAGTGTTAATCATGTTGAAACTGTTCCTCCTCCTTTTGCACTGGTGAGCGCCAACACTGAATGGTACAATATTTGATCCATATGGTTTACTGACACTGCAACCTGTTTCCCAGCAGCAGCCCTGCCCAGGTGTTGAACAGCACAGTACTATACAGCCCCATCTGTCTGCATGTAGTGTATTTATAACTAAAAGCTATTACAATTATTACAATGATTTCTGTTTCAATATATACATCAGTATAAAATACTACCCAAAACACTTTTGCATTTCAAACAATTTTAACCACTTCATCAAACAATGCATTTGCAAAATTAAAAAAAAATCCAAATTATTGTTGATTGCCAACAGTACAGTATCTCTATGGTATGTTTCCTAATAAATGAGAGAATGGAAATGTATTAAAATCACTTAAAATAAGTATCACAAAACATAATAAATGTTAGAGCAGTTCAAGGATTCCCAGTTTGTCAGTATCTACCCTAAGCAGTGCTACCCAAATACAGTATAAGCCATTTAGTGTTTCTATAACGAGAAGAAAACATTCAAATATTAAAGCTGTGACAAACACACAAAGGCAAGGAAAGAAAATTTGTTCTGTACTCATCCCTGTTGTAGCAAGGTACAGCGTGTCAGGAGTTTGCACTCAGTGCATCGTGTGTGCTTTTATACCTGGATACAACTGTGGAAGACAACTGAAATGGAATCAACTTTGAATTTCCTTGCTGTTGTGGTTTTATGTCAGACCATTCAAGTTATAACAACTTAGTGTCTTGTTTTTCCTGAAGGGAAGAGAGAGAAAAATTCATCTGAAATTGTAAAAATGCTACTAAAATCCCTATCTTGGACACAATAAGCTGCTTTAGGAGCTATTGTGTCATTGCACGATATAAGTGGCCTATTAATCGCTGAATTATTGGTGTAGCAGAAGATATTTGTCATTGTGGATATGTTTTGAAAATTGCTATTTTAAAACCTGTCTGTATCCCATAACAAGGCACAATTCTATTTATTTCAAGCCCTAATATCCTTATGTAAAGTAGTAAATGTACATTTATAGTGGCAAATTTCAAATCTCTGCCTCTGCTGCTTCAGTTTTTAAAAATTAGACTTGGTTCAGAGTTTTTATTTTTGTATTATCCTGAAACAGAACTATTTCTGAAACGTAAAAAAATCTAAATTATAATAATAATATGGGTACTTTGTTTTGCTGATTCATTCCTAACTTGGAAAATAATCAATGTCTTAAAAAAAACAAACAAAAAATTAAAACAAAACCCAAAAAATCTCTCCCCAGGAGAAGTCCCTGATAGCTGAGATTTTTTTCAAAAACCAAGCTTCATGCTTCCAGTATCTTCATAGTCATGTTATACACCCTTGAAAATAAAGGCTCATGTTGAGAATGGTGACTGGCCCTTATTTATAGAGGTGTTTCTGCTGACACTATTTTTTGTCAGAAAAAAAATAGAAGCCCCACAAAAATTCATAGCTTATACTGAAAGTTTGATTCATGCTCATTTTGTTAATTTAAAAATACTCTTTGAAAACTGTGTCAACTCCTGCGGACAACTTAGTGATACATCTTTTCCTGTTAAAATAAAGATAATTCATATTCACCTCTACCCCATGCTAAGCTTTACTACTAATATACACTTCATTACCTGCTCATGTCACCATCTAACACATATCTTTACATTCTTCTACATAGTGTCCAGGGCTTATTTTTCACCAAACAGAATTTGCTAACTATTACACTTAGGAGTTTTTCTTGAGGATTTTTCCTTTTTTGGTGTTCTAGCCTTTTCATTGCAACTTAAGAGTGCTATTACTAATTCATACTTCTTCCATGCTTGAGAGAAACTTTATGAAAAGTTTTTTTCCCATTAAGGATTTTAAAAACTAAACTCACTTCGATTCAAAACTGAAAACCAGGAGAGATATTAGATTTATCTGCCGTTTAAAAATGGTTTCTGCTACTTTAAAATGCATTTTAAAATTGTACATAGAACACTTAGGACTCTTTAACTTTTACATCGCTGCAATCTGATTCTAATTCAAAATCTTGCAAATAAACACGAAAAATAAGCCACTGGTCATCAATTCTAATGATTACATTCAAAGCTAGCCTTTAAAAAAATAAAAAAGTTACAGGCAAAACATACTCGTTTATGTACTCACTAGCTTATCAGGCTACAATAGGCATGTTTTAAGTATAAAAAAAGCAGACAATTCAGATTTAAATAAGACTACGTGAAATCAGAAAAAACTTTGGATTTCACTATTTTTTAAAAAAAGAACACCTATAATTACTTCCCATTCTAAACCTACAGTTAAACCAACTAACAAAAATAATCAAAGTATTTTTGACAAACAAAAGTCAGGCTAGAATATGTGGCAACAATCAAAGTTCATATATGTTTCTATGTAAAATGACTCATGATTTACTATAACATAAAATATGAACAAGAGCACTTTGTGACTAATTAAAGAGCTACTAGTAGAAACACTTAATGCCAAACAGTCTTCAGCCCTCCTTTAAGTCGTATCTCCAAATCAGTATTGACTTCTTTTGACCAGATACATCATTTTCGGCTTGTCACCCCAGTATGTCACGTTTTACCACTTGCCACAGGCAGCAAGAGACAACTAGCTGAGCAAACTACAAGCAGTGACATGCAGAAATTAACTCTCAAATCTGAGTGCTTAGATAAAATGATATGCAAGCGCACACTAGGACAAAAGGAATGGCATTCGTCATCCAAATAGGCTCATCATCCCTCCCCACCCCCTTGAACAGTAGTTGCAACAGCAATAGAAAAAAGATCAAGAAGATTTCTGTTCTTCAGAGTCAACTGGAAAAAAGTCAGCAATATGTAACAGCAGCGATGGACAAGGAAGAGCAAAATGAAAGAATCTTGAATACTTGTTCATTTACTTTTTCTGAACACAAGCCAAAGTGTACCACACTGGCTTGTTCTGAACTTCAGATGTCCTATTCTCCTTAGATCCTTCACAGATTTAGAATTCAGTCTCCCTGAGGCCCCTATAACCAAGTAAGAAAACTCTCTTTATCTAGCTTGGTGGCTGCCAAGACAGATTCCATGTCATTAAGGATGTCAGAGCTCAAAGCCTCTTGCAGACTTGGCATCAGTTCTTCTCCTTCTATATTCATCCCATCTCCTTCCAGTGTCCCAAGGTCCACATTTGTCCCTGGAATGGCTTCAAGGTAGTCTGGGAAACGGTTCTGATGGGACGGTATGTTACTTTGGCTGATACTGTCACCTAGTTGTAACACAAAGCAAGAGGGATATTGAATGGATACTGGAAGCACCAAACCCACAGTTTATGAGGACAACTGGGTAAAGGTTAATCCTGTACCTCTTGCGTCACACAAACAACATGATTCATAGAAACCCATCACAAAAACAGAAGCTGACTTCTGCAGGCAGATGTGGAAAGAACATGCCTTTGTTTCAACCTTTTCACCTAGTGACCCAAATCCCTACAGATCTTTCATATCTTGTAGCACATTGTATTTTTGACTCGTAAAGAAAATGACAACACTGCATCCAATACTGTTTTGGAGCAGTATTAGCAACACTGGATGAAGTGCTATTCTTAACTCTGAACAAACAGTATTACTTTAATGGACACTCAAATTCCACATGACAACAGGAATGGTACTATTGCCTTATCCTCCCAATAGTTGTGATTACAAGTAAGGTTGTCACAAATCTAACTATAATATTTCTACTACAGAAAGAGAGGAAAGGTTGAAGAAAAATACAAAAAGGCTTCTCCAGGTTGCTTGTTTGCAAACAGACTCAAGTATACTTGTAAAACATGCATTAAGGATGTACACAAAAACAGACCTGTATCCATCTCATCCACACTGTTCAGGAAGTCATCGGGGGTTCTGGGTACACTATAACTGCTCATGCTAAGTCCACTATCTGTGCTTTCATCTCTGGAGTGATAGGTTCCACTGTAACAGAGAAAAGGGAGCAAAAATGAGGGTAGAATATGAAGAAATTAAAACAAATGCTTGGTTTTGAACCAATTGAAGGCTTTGAAAACACTGCAGTTATGAGAAGTGCTCTATTCTAACAAAAAACCTGAAACTTTCTCTGTGCAAGACACATGGGGTTTACTTTATGCAGACCTTCTCCAATTAAACCATTTTACTTAGATTCAATTTAACTTGACTAGAGCATATTTAAACAGCTTTTAAAAAGTGCCAGTGTTCTGCATAGTTTTAAACTTTTCACACCCACCCACAACTAAAAACCACTGGAAGTGTATCACAGCTAGACCCCAATGATTATAAAAATAATAACAATGATGTACCCTTCCACACTTCTGTGAGGATAAAAAATAATAATAATAACTACTAATGTCCTCATGTGTAATCAACCACTGAAGTGTATTTTTAGGTCACTGCTGTTATAAATTTGGAACTCCTTGAGCTATTTTTCAATCGTTTCCCACTGTTGCATTACTACTAGTTCAGTCATACACGTCATGGCAAGAGAGTGCCCAAATATAAATCAAATACTGGTAAAGAAGCCATCCTGTGAACAAACCCTGCTCATAATGATCTTGTTGACAGCACAGCTAACCACACAGTCATGGGGCCTTACATGCATTTGCTTTCTTACTGCCATTCTACTGCTAGTGGAATGAGCAAGCCCAAGAAAAGAGCAGTGGGAAATTTGGGATGGGGCACAGGGGGAGGAGGAAGAGCCATGTGTATTGAGTTTACACAGGAAGGTTTTGTAGCAGGGAAGTTGCAGGGATGATCTCTGTGAGAAGATACTAGGAGCTGACCCCATGCCAGACACAGACGGCTCCAGCTGTGTCCAAAATGGTTCTGCTGCTGCCCAGAGGAGAGCCCATCGGTGACAGCAGGGGTACCTTCATCCTAACTTTTTAAAAAGGGATACAAAACCCACTGTTTAGAAGCTGGGACAGTGAGAAAATGTGAGAGCAGCAACCCTGCAGGCACTGGGTCAGTGAAGAAAGCAGAGAAGGAGGAGGTGATCCAGGCATCAGAGCAGAGATTCCCCTGCAGCCCATGGTGGAGCAGGCTCTGGAGCCCCTGTGCTGCAGCAGGGGGACATGCCCACTGGAGCAGGTTTCTGGCAGGAATTGTTACTGATGGAGAGAAGCCTAAGCAGGAGCAGGTTTTATGGAACTGCCTATAGCCTACTTAAACAGCTGTAGAAACAGATTATTATCTTCCCTCCTCCTGCATTTCCTAATATCCAAGCTTCACAAAACATTTTCAAAACCTGTATTTCTTCAGGTTGTGGGAGCATTCCCTGAGAATCCTCACTGATTTTCCAGACTGAGTACTAAACAAAGATTAGAACAGATGATGGTTGAACCATCATCACCAGATGAAAACAGAATTCCATCAGACACGTGGATTACACAGATATCTTTGCCATACAAGAAAGAAACCTAATATTTCTTCACCCTAAACAATTATTTATTTTTGACTGAGTAAAAAATACTATCAGCCCAGATTTGATAACAATCCTAATAATTAAATTATTTTAAACTTACATGGAAAAAAAAATGTTGGTTTACTCTGTGGGAGAAAATACTAAGAACAGCAATGAAACCATGCTGAACTAAATCATTCTAGTTGAGAAGGCTTTTTGGCTGCTGCTCTTGAACTTGGAATGTCCAGCCCTTCTCTTCAAATCACTCTTTTAATACACACTTCCTCTTTCTTCAACAAGAATTTCTTAATTTAGCAGTCACATCACCCAAAATTACCACATGCAGCTAAAACTGCATTACCCAAAATAGAGTGGATGCTTCTTCTTCAACTAGTACTTGTTAAAATATGCGTATGCAAAAGACAAAATCCCAATTTAGGAGTTAAGCAGAGAATTACTGTCATTACCAATATAAATCTAATAGATAAAAATATATAAACACAGTGGCAAACCAGAAGGTGAAATAGTCTATATAAATGAAAACACTGCTGTACATTTTCTCAAATCGCTCCAGCACAGCAACTATTTTCCGAGATATTTTTGATGTTCTGATTATGTAGGCAGTGGAAAATATTCAATTACCTAAACCCTGGATATCCAACTTTGGTAAATAAAGTTAGAAGGACTGTCTCACCAGAAACTTACATATAAATCTATGGAGACAGAAACAAGCATTTCTTGAAGTCTGAACTTTAATATAAGGGGTATCAGAGATCTTCAGGGCAAAACTACTGAACTGCTCTAATTCAGACAGCAATGAATACCACAAATGTACTTTTTAAAAATACCTTTTCTTTACCCATATGTCATATGTAAGGTGCAGTGATGTACCTAAAATTCCCTAGTAGGGGACAATGCTCACACCAAAATGCAAATCAAGACATTCTAAACAGATCTTCAGTATTTTCCTTACGGTAAGGGCCAGAAAATAAACACCCAACAGTTAAACATTATCTGAAATTTGGTAAGTAGTATCTTTTTGCACTTTACAGTAAATAGTTGTTGCTGCTAAATATTACTGACAAAATGGATTTGCCCTTTCTAGCTTTTCTCCTGTTTCTAATTAAAGGTAAAGATCCATCCACATATTTCATGTATGTAGACTCCCAATGGATAAACTGCATTAGTGCACTGTCATGGCCACTAGAAACCTGAAGATGTGGTTTTCAGGTCAGAAAACAGGTTTTGAAGATTTAAGAACAAATTTCAAAATATACCTGAGTTCAATGTATGATGGCAACAGCCTTTCAGAAAACCAAGCTAGTATGTTAATGTAACACATCAAGGCCACCATCAGTCTACAGAGGCTTCTTATAGCTGGTCAGTTTTAGGATTTCTTGTCCTTTTTATTCCTTGGGACAGGGCCAACAGTTAAGCTTCACACCAGATCCCAGGATGAATTCCATAGAGGACAATTGCTCCCTCTAAACAAAAAATTAGTTCTTCTTAATGTGGCATTCCTCAAGGGTCGGTACTGGGATCAGTGCTATTTAATATCTTTTTCAGAGACACAGTGGAATTGAGTGCAGTCTCAGCAAGTCTGCTGATGACACCAAGCTGTGTGGTGAGGCTGAGGCACTGGAGGGAAGGCAAGCCATCCAGAGGGACCCTGAGAGGCTTGGAAGTTTGGCCCAAGCCAACCTCATTAAGTTCAGTAAGGCCAAGCTCAAGGTCCTGGACATGGGTCAGGGCAATACCAAGCACAAACACAGGTTGGGTGGAGAATGGATTGAGAAGAGCCCTAAGGAGTATGACTTGAGGGTCTTGGTTGATGAGAAGCTCAACAGGAGCTGGCAATGTGTGCTTCTAGCCCAGAAATTCAAGTGTACCCTGGGCTGCAAAGGAAGTGTGGTCAAGAGAGGTGATTCTCCCCATCTACTCTGCTCTCATGAGATCCTACCTGTAGTACTGTGTCCAATTCTGGAGCCCCCAGCCCAGGAAAATATAAAGCTGTTGGAGGAAGTCCAGAGGAGGGCCACAAAGATGGCCAGAGGGATGGAGCATCTCTCCTATGAGGACAGGCTGAGAGAGCTAAGGTTGTTCAGCCTGGAGAAGAGAAGGCTCTATGGGGAGACCTTACAGTGGCCTTCCAGTGCCTGAAGGGGCCTGCAAGGAAGCTGAGCAGGGACTTAGTACAGGGGTATATAGTGATAGGATGAAGAGGGTAGATTTAGGTTAGATATTAGAAAGAATTTCTTCTCAGTGAGGGTAGTCAGACACTGGAAGAGGTTGCCCAGAGAAGCTGTGGATGCCCCCTCTGTGGAAGTGTTCAAGGCCAGGTTGGAGGGGGCTTTGAGCAACTAGATCAAGTGAGAGAGGTCCCTGTCCATGCAGGGATCTTTAAGGTCCCTTCCAAAACAAAACATTCTGTGTGCGAGGCCTTTTATTTTTCTACTTGGTTTTCTCCATTATATACAGAGCACTCTGTACCTTGAGACAGAAATTTCTCTCTTGCCCTCACAGTAGCACACATAAGACTAGCACAGACAATAATTCATGCAGTGGGAGAAAAAGCTTCAGAGCAACAGATATTATTCACATAACCTAAACTATATGAATGACAACAGATTTCACTGGGAGATATATTCTTGCACTGTTTCCCCTGAACTTTACTGATTTTGAGAATTAGAGTGAGGACAGAGTATATGAAATGTTGGAGAAGTCTCCTTGAAAAGGCAGAAAACGAAAATGAAAACTTAAGTTAAACTGACGGAATACCAATGACTGGGGAAGTCACATACAATGACAGAACACCCTACGGGGATGAAGAACCTAAGTGTGAGGTACCAGTGACATTCAGTTATTAAAAAGAATATGCAAATGGAGTATCAGTTTAGAATGCTGAAAAAATACAGTCCAAGATGAACTACAAAATTAACTGCTCCAACTTAAGATCAACTACTTGAAATGTTAGTAGATTTTTACTTCATTAATGAAAGGTTAAGTGGCTTGGAAATTTGACCATTTTATTTTTATCTTTTCATCATTTTAATCTTATTTTTTTCCAGCATTCTAAACAAAATATACAGATATGACTTATGTCAAGACGCAGCAGTTTCTCCGAAGTCGTATGAAGCATTTGCAATCTGTAATTAGAACAGTATTCCCAACAATACAAACACTTCAGCTCAGAAGGATTGAAGAAAAACTTCTACGAGAAAGACTACTCTAAACTGTAAAATTCTAAATCTTCAGTTAAAAAAACTGCTTCAACATAATATGGCATTTAAAATGAAACATGCTACTATTTGTAGACCTAACATTGAGAGAGTGAAAATACTGGTAAATTGAACACCTGAACTGGAGAGGAGCAGTGAATGGAGAAACCTTAAAATGAACCTCAAGGTGTAGTCCTAAATGTGCCTCACAGTTCATTTGATCTCATAACAAGCTATTCACAAATTCTTCTGAGTCAGTAATTTGAAATGACTGTTAGTCAACAGATTATGCAGAGGCAAACATGTTATGACTTTGAATAAAAAACCTTCCTACAAGTCTGAACAGACTACTTCCTCCCACAGGAGACAGCTTTTAATACTGAACTTTTACTAGACTTGCCATTTAAGGAAAGATTCATTTACAGCTGTGGTTTTTGGCACAGACAGATGTTCAAAATAAACTATTACATGTACCAAACAGAATTTAAAATCAGGTTTTCTTCCCCCTTTAGTAGCTACTCCTACAAACCTGTTAAGAAAGGGATCAGAACTATTTGTAGTCATTGTTCTCAGTTCCTGAGACATTCCAGGAGATGACACGGGATTCTGAGATCCACCGTCTTGTTCCATAGTTGGAAGCTGGCTACGGAGAGCCAATTCCTAGAATTGGGGGGTGGGGAGGAGGGGAGAGACAGAAAAATCATGTTAGACATTTGAATACACTTTTTAGATACATAAACACATGACATCATAGGTAATTGATGCTTTTACTGTTTCCAACTGCAATATTTTAATGACATTAAGTTTCTGAACACAAAGCAAGAATTTTTACTGTCGGTCAAGCACAGTATTACAGAGACTTCATTGCTAATGTATTTATGGATATAAATATCTGTGTGTTTATATGAAAGTTTTCTAGTTCAGTTCAGTATCCGTTAGCTAGTCTGTTCTGAGGAACTAAAAAAGAATTGTTAACATTATCTGACCTCTAAGATACCTCTGTCTAGCTCTGGTGACTATCCCTTTTCCCCTCATTTCTTTTAAGTTATGATATAGTCCTTGATTTCCTTTTTATCTTGTTTGCTTCATTCAACAAAGTTTAAAGTCCATTCACTTGTTTCACATGTTTGAAGTATGCATTTTGAAATTTCTAATTGATCAAATCAGTGACTTGCTTCATATGTAAATCTTAAAGCTTTTCAAATCCCTAGCAATTTCTTAGTAGAACTAAGACATGGTACTAGTTAAGAAACTAGATTACATGTATTTTTTTATGCATCTGACTGCACCAACTTGAATCAGTCCATTCATAAAGCTCATCATTACTATTTAATGAAAATAGGTTTCAACATAAATTACAAAACATTAAAGGTGGGTGATGATAAGCAGCATTTTATGTAATTTCCAGTGGCCCTTCTCTCACCTTTTTAACAGGTAATCCATGAGTTACAGATGTGAAAAACACAGTAATTTTTCTTCAACTCTCTTAGAACATCACCAGTGGCTCACCACACCTGTGCTTTGTGGTAGAGACTGGTAAAGAAATTTATAAACTACCTCGTTACCATTATTAGTTGTATGGGATTTCCAGGCTGTGCCTGGGAAGTTAATCTCAGGCAAACCCTCACAACAATACTCATTATTTCTCACTTGTAAAATGAAACGTCTTCATCCATTCTCAATTATGAGCCTAAGGATCATTATATACTTTTAACATTTGAAGACAGTATTTCTACAATTTTTAAAGTGATTTCTCTTTAAAAGTTTAAGGTCAGTCACCTTATTTTCCAGCAGATTGTGATAAACATTGGGTTCTATGCATCCCTTTAATACCAAGTTTCATACCTTGTACTAACAAGTTTTCTCACTCAATGGAATAGACCTGTGCAGAAAGTGTACAAACATACCACTGGTTTCTGTATTCATCACACCCCCAATTTCCTACTTCAAGTAAATCCTGTCCTCTGCTCATCACCACTTACTTGGTCACTCTTCTAATAACCAGTAATAATACCGTTACTCATTTTCAGATCATAGGATGGTCAGCAACTTTTAATCACTTCTATAGGATTATTCATATGATTTTCATTTGCTTATGTAAGAAAACCAACTACAAAGACCATATAATGAGGTCTTACTTCTAAGCTAAGTTTACAAACTTCTATCAATCACATCAGCCTTGATTTAAGAAAGTGGATACAAAGGTGGACTTGATCAATTAAAAACAAAAGAGGAAGTTTTATTTCTTGGAATAAGTGGTTGTCAGAAGAAAGTAGGTCTTAGAGCAGTCATCCCAGAAATGGCTAAAGAACTGCTTGCCTTCCTCTACAGACCAGAATCCTTCCAAATGGCACCTCCCCTTTTCTAAGAAACTGTCTTCACATGATGTAACTCCCTTTATTTGTGCAATCAAAAAGAAGGAAAATTCAAACCAAACAAACAAAACAGAAAAACTCGAAGCAATTTATAGAATCATTGAACTCTTAATTGAAAAAGACCTTTAGGATTGTCAAGTCCAACTGTTAACCTACTACTGCCAAGTCCACCATTTTGCACCCCTACTTCTAAACTCTCTCAGGCTTGGGTTCATACCTGGAATGCAGCACACCTTCCTTCTCGACTCTGATAGCAGCTGTCAATCAGTGAGTTCTCTGCTGTTATGTAGCAGAGACATGCTGCTGACTGACTCTGGCAACTGCCTGACTCTGGCAAAAATGCTTTTTCCTCTCATGGGCTGGATCAATGGGCCAAAGACAACTGTATGAGGTTCAACAAGGCAAAGCATCAGCCCCTGAACTTGCATCACAACAATCCCAAGCAAAACTCCAGGCTTGAGGCAGAGTGGCTGCAAAACTGCATGGCAGAAAAGACCCGGGTGTGTTGGTCAACACCCAGCTGAATATGAGCCAAGAAGGCCAACAGCATCCTGGCTTGTATCAGGAGTTGTGTGCTCAACAGGAGCAGGTAAGTGATCGTGTCCCTGTACTCAGAATTTGAGACTGTACCTTGAGTACTGTGTGCAGTTCTGGGCCCTTCACTACAAGACCTTGAGGTGCTGATGGGTGGCTAAAGAAGGGCAATGAAACTAGTGACAGGTCTGGAGAACACGTCCTGTGGGAGTGGCTGAGGTAACTGGGAGTGTTCAGTTTGGAAAAGATGAAGCTGAGGGTAGACCTTATTAGCTCTCTACAAACACCTGAAAGAAGACTGTACCTGCCTGAAAGGTGGGTGTTGGCCTCTCCTGTCAAGTAACAATAGGACTAGAGGAAATGGTCTCAAGTTGTGCCAGGGTAGTTTTAAGACTAGATATTAGGAAGAATTTCTTTACAGAAAGAGTGGTCAGGCACTGGAACAGACTGACAAGGGAGGTGGTGGAGTCACCATCCCTGGAAGTGTTCAAAAAAACATGCAGACTTCATGCTTCAGGACATGCTCTAGTGGGCATCTTGGGGGGGTTTTTTGGCTTGACAGGTGGACTCGGTGAACTTCGAAGTCTTTTCCAACTGTGATGATTCTGTGTGATTTGGTCCTTTCTCCCTTCCTTCTTGCTTTCATCTGTGCATTGCATTTTTATTTCCTTGGGATGCAGTCCCTAACAAGGATGTAGACAAGAGGCCAAAAGTGCCAGCAGCCTGTGGAAGCAGGTTCATCACATGCCAGTGCCCCAAGGAGTGATGACAAAGCAAAAAGCACATGAGAGAGAGAGAGACAGAGAGAGAGACAGAGAGAAAAGAAATCTATGCAGATCCCATTTTCAACAGCTACTGACATCAGGGAAAAAAAAAAATAGCCCACAAATTTCTCTGCTGTACCTTAAGGAAAGAAGTCCACACAAGGACTAAGCAATTTGGAAAAATGGGAGTTACATTTATATTTTCTAAATCCTTGAGAGTAGGAGAGATTGAATTTTTGTTATGTATCAATTTTAAAAGGATAGTAAAAGTAAATCTAGGCTCAGATACTAGCCAACTAAAAAAGAAAATTTACATTTTACTGCAAGTATTAAACCAGGAGAGATGTATTTTGCCTATTCTTTGGCACATACAGTGTAGTGAAATGTATTTTTAATATTAGTACTACTTTTATTCTTGTTTCAACAACAACTTTCTAAAAATGCAAAACTACAACTATTTTTAACTCTGAGTAGCATTACTGCTACTTATTCAGGAGGAGCAACTACAGCACTTCCCCCTAGAGAGATTGTTATTCCATTACTCATTCAAGTAATAAACTCATGTCAATCTGGGAGTCTGAAAGAGAAGGGAATTACCAAAAAAGACGAGCTATTTGGAAACATATACAAAGCAATTTTTAATCATTCTGTAAGACCGTTTTCTACAAGATCTAAAGATTATATTAAGACTAATTTTCCTAAATGGTGCATAAAATGGAAACTAAAGTTGTGCTGCCTGAAGAACAGTCTTTTTATTTCTTCCTTATAAAACTGATCTTCAATTTAAAGTTATGATTCCTGTACTTAAAAAAAATGTATGGGAGTACACAAGCCTGTCTCAGCTTCAAAACAAGCAATGTGACCTCCAAGCTTTAAGCTTATGCTTTAAAATAAATCTTTTATTAGAAGTATTTAAATCTGCAGGCAAAAATAAAAGCCATTATAAAATCCTGGCTTACATTTCTGTGTCTTGGTCTCATTTATTTTTTTCAATAAGTATTCTAAGTATCTCTGTGAAAGAACAGCTTAGCATTCCTACAGTTAACACAAAAGTAGAAATTTGGTTATTACATAAAGACCAAAATGATCTGTCACCTCCTTAAGCAAAATAATTTCAAAAATAAGGTCAGCATTGTGCAATTTATCTGGATGACCTTACCAATTTTTGTTTCATAATTGTATACAGATTAAAGTTTTATATCAAGTTTCAAGTCATTCACACCATGTCCATGTCAACTTTATAAAATTACTAATTTCAGAGCATTTTTATCTTCATTACACTTCTGCAGAAAGGTAAAAGACTTTCTTGTACAACTCATATATCATACTCTTACTGTATCAAACATATTATAGAATATATAATGATATATAATATTCAACTATCAAATTGAATTGATATACCCTTCTAACTGTTGTTTTCTGTAAATTTACTTTAGAAGGGCCAACTGAACATTTCTGCCCCCAAACACTGCTCAACTAGGAAAGGATCCACAGGCTTCACTGGGATGGAAGAGAAGCATTGGAGCATTACAGCACCAGTTATTCCTTCAGCTTAAGTATTTAATTCTTGTTTGACGACCACAAAGTTACAGCATTTGTACAGAAGAAATACGGAAAGCACACACACAGATGAAAATACATTCAGCAATGGAGAGTTACACAATAACTGAAGACTAAGGGACAAACATACATCATTCAGTGTTGCAACCATGAAAACCAGCAAAATTAATTTAAGGGGTGATACTGATATAGTGATAATTAATTGTATTGTATACACTTGGCAAGGAACAAAATGCTATGCAGACCATTGCAAGCACAGATAAGGCAGCATACATTGGAACAGACATTTGTAAATAAAGTCTGGCTTCTTGTCTGGTTTTTGCAGTCCTTTGCTATGCCACTGCTGCATTCTCCTCTCTCTGTCTATCTGCCCCTGGCTCTGCTCAGTGGGTATCTCTGAGCACCAGTGAGGCGGGATGGGACGTGGCAGGGGGAGTCCAGCAGAGCTGGATGGCCCGATGGCCCATCTACCAATTTCTGTTTGCCTCTAGCAAAAGCTGCTACTCACAGGCATCTTGATCAACACAGCTCCTATCTTCTGCTGACCAATTGCTTGAGCAGTAATTCTGTGATCAAGTGTTGCAACAGCAAGCAGCCTAGTGACTCCAGGAAATCCAGTGTAGTAAGCTACAACTGCTATATTATGGACACAAACGGTGTCCTGAAGCAACTAGTGGCATAAAAAACAAAGGCAATGAATGCAGATGTATAGGCTTCTAGACAAGATATTTATCCGTAAAGATCTACATACTCAAGTAATAAAATTACTTTGTTAATCTGTAAATCTTAAATGCTGCTTATACATATTTAAAGGATGGGTGTCAGGAGGATAGAGTTAGTTTATTTTCATTGGTGCCCAGTGGAAGAGCAAGAGGCTCTTGAACATATGAACTTGAGAGAACTTGAACATATGAAGTTCCAACTAAACATGAGGAAAAACTTTACTCTGAGGGAAGCAGAGCACTGGAAAAGGCTGCCCAGAGAGGTGGTGGAGTCTCCCATCTTTGGAGACATTCAGAACTGGATGCCATCCCGTGCAACCCTTTCTACGTGTATCTGGTCTGTCATGGGGGTTGGACTAGATGATGTCCAGAGATCCCTTCCAAATCCTGATACTTTGTGATTCTGTGAGTCAGAGCTCCTCAGTTTTCCATTTAGTCATGTAATCCAAGTATCTTTCCTTTTGTGTAACTTCTAGCTACCTATGCTTAGCATTTCTCACATCAACAGTGTGAAACTCAAATTCCACAGCTCTTGTCACATAAAGTAATAAACAAAATTTCAGTAAGATCTATGTTTTTCAGAAAGAAATGAAATATTGACTATTCAGTACTGAAGAGCACTTAATGCACTTAGTTCCCAAGATGGCTGAACAATAGCAATGGTATTTTTGGAGTAGAAGTTGCTGAATTTCACATTTTGTGTATTTTGACTGACAGCCCACATACCCTTCCACACAAAATCCAGTCACACAGGACTCCCTTTTCAATAACATTTTCCTATTGATGTCCAATCGTGTTTCCATTTTCTTTAGGTATTCTCTAAAGTTGTACCTCAGTGTACTGCTCATCAAAAATGACAAAGACTTAAATAGGTCAAGGAACATCTCCATGACTTCTACAGGACAACTCCAACCTGAAATTCCCAATACTTTGCAAAACATCCTGGCTTATTTAACAGTGTTCAGAAGAAGAGTTTGTTATTCTGAGCTGAGGAAGATGTGTTCCTTGATCAGTTTATCAGTGAGAGTCACAACCCAGAGGTAATTCAAAAGTGACTTTTTACTGGTAGTTACAGGTGGCCCAAGACTGCATATTCTTACTCCTCCCTTCAATAGGAAATAGCATTTGTATGGTCATATACTAAGACAAGTCAGGAAACCAACCTAGATTAAAGGTTTTTCTGATAGATCATATGTCTGATCTCTTTTGTAGTGTAGCCACACCAATGTTTTTTCATCATCTAGTAGCTGAAGTGATGTTAGAAATTGAGTTTAATGTTTTAAAATGCTGCAGTTCAGTTTGCCAGAGCATGTCTACCAGACCTCTAGAGTCAGAAGTCATTTTATTAAGAAGCAAATATTTTGCTTAAAAAATACCACACAACTCCCCAGCTGCAGCCTCCACTCTCAGCTTAGGATGGCTCCTGACTGCTGGTTAAGTCTTCTCCTGAACTGTTTTCTAAGGTCATGGCAATGCAAAGGTGCCCTACACCTTAACCTTACATGTAAGTCTCTTGGTACTCTCTGACAGAGTTAAAACTGATGCGGAGTAAATGAGAGGTACTTGACAGATTATCTGATCTAACATTTAGCAACCTAAAATACAAGTACTTTCCTAGAAACAGATGCCTATTTTAATAGAGAAAATAGGCTAAGGTTTGATATTACACGCTGAATTTACTTCCACAGACTAAAGAAGTCAGTTCATTAATTACAAACATTTTTTAAAGGTAATCCAGTGAGTAACAAGTTTGTTACCTAACAAAGTGAAGTACTCCTGCATTAAATGATCAACAGTTCAATGAAAACCGATATAAATGCATATAAAATTGTTTGCCTACTTGGAATCTTCAAGTTACTTTTGATATTATACACGCTGCTCAGCTCCCTTATCTGCCTGACAGTTTTCCAGTGACATTTTTAATTCACTTTCAAGAGTAAGAAATAAGTAACACCTTCTGTTCACTGAGCAAAAGAAACATCTAACAGAAAACTCATAACCATCAGAGACAAAGCAAAACTTAGTAATATTTATAAGAGCTATGAAGTGGGTGAAGCACAACAAAAGGAGGGATACGATATTTACTTCAAATAAAATGAGATGTTTTAGATATTACTTTAATTATAAAGGCTCTTTCAGAAGGAAATTTTTTAAATGGGAAAAAAATTTCTTGGAAAGGCTCTTCCACTGCATGTTAGCTAGCCCTCCTCAAAACTTTCATACAATGTCATCTCTTCTTTGAGTAAGTGTCCTGGTTTGGGCCAGGATAAAGGTGATTTTCTGTCTTGTACTTTTGCTTTCAGCTAGGTCTCTTGTAAGCAGCTGCACTTGCTGAAATTAACAGCAAGTTTCTCAGACAGTGTCTGCTTCTAGGACTGATAACACTGGATGTTTATAGTTACTGCCAGAGACTGGTATGCAGAGCCAAGGACACTGCTCAGCTCTGAGGAACATTTTACCTTCCAGAAGGAGTAAAGAGGTCCCACCTGAACCCCTCCTTTGGGGAGGAACAGACAAGATAGATGCCAGAACTGACCAAACAGAGTATTCCATCCCATACACATCATACCCAGTATAAATTTGAGGGATCACAAGGGTCAAACTTTTTCCTGCCCTTCCTTCCCTTGCTTCACCTGTCCCTGTTTGCTTCAGCATCCTGGGAGGATTCCGTCCATTCATCTGCCTGTGGTCCTGATCCGTGCCAGCCTGAATCTGTGTGTTCCTGCCTCCAGCTCCCAACTGCTGCTGACCCCAGGGGTCCAGCCTGGACTTTCCCAGGGCTGCCCTGCAGCCTCCGTGGTGACGTGAGAGTTATTGGGGGAAAGGGGGGAGGAACGTGGGATCAATTTTCCTGTATATTTGTATATATTTAGTAATTTTACCTATTTATCACTACTGTTTCATTAAAGTTGTGTGGTTTAGTTTCCAACCCATAAGTCTCTCTCCCTTACTTCTCTCTTTCTTTATCAGGGAGGAGAGGGGGATTAATAGACAGCATCTGTTATTCGGTTTAATTGCTGGGCCAGTGTTAAACCCTGACAGTAGGACATATCACTGTTTTCTCTATCAAATCTCAAACAATAAGGCAAATTAAAAGCAAGGGACACAAATCTGCTGTAAGGGACATCCTATTTTCCTTCCTGCATCTTGTAAATGGAATTTTCAAAAGTGATTCTGTATACCAGTAGTTATATCCTCACCAGTAAAAAAGCCATGTTGAAGGACCAAACAGCTGGTTTCACTACCTTATCGCTGTTTAAAACAACAAAAAAACAACCAAAATCAACACCCCCTACATGAATACCCTTGATGCAAGCAAAACAAGTCATTGACCTGGTTAATCTAGCTCAGCTTCACCACATGCAGGAACAGGAAAAGAGATTCAGCAGACAACACTTTGGTACTCACTAAAAAACTAGTGAATTTCCACCAAGATTTGAACACAAGTATATCCTGTTAATTAAAGACATACTACAGGGGAGAAAAAAAACCAACAACCCCAAGTCCTCAGTAAAACTTTCAGATTAATTAACATCATGGAAGATAATGAGTACAGAATTCAAGATTGTACTACTTTTTAACAACACTTCCTTACTTTCTACAAAACATCACAAATCTGGCAGTAAGACAGCTCTGCATTGGTGTAAATGCAAACTGACTGAAAAAAATCTTTTATTGAGAAACAGTAATAGTGTCCTAGGAAGCTAATGCTTCTCTGGAACACTTGAAGTCATCTTGACTAAGGGGATGAAAGGTCTGCAACACCAGCTGAAATCAACTTTTTAAAAAAGGAATCATAGGAAACTAAAATAACATTTCCAACCCTGTGATTATATTTTACAGAAAGAGAGCAAATATGGAAAAACCATGAAACAAGCCCAAGTGATTCTGCAAATAGTGACAGACTGCCCATGTTGCTTTGCAGATTCTTCACTGAGTAAGGGAGAGTCCAGAATATCACTCAAAAGTTGGTAAGAAATAAGTCTGGGGAAACAGGACTGGGAACACGAGCAGGATAGAAGCTGCAGATACAGAATAAGCAAGCATATGCAGAGGAACCTTTCATGTATACAGCTGTGGGTATGCTGATCTTACCAGCAAATACCCAGTATAAGCAGCAAACAAGTTATAAATCTTCCAGTCTTAGCACAGAAAAGTAGTCTGCACAACATCCAAGAATTATGTCATCAGTACTTCAATATTATTTGCCTCTTTCCATTTGACTAAAAGTCCAGAAACCTGTTACCTAACACGTAGCCAATGTTATGATGTACACAAAAGCTGACTGACATCTGCTTCAGATGAGGCACTGTTAACCACCAGATGTTAACTACACAAAAATGGGAGGAGAGCTACTGGGCATGGAGAGAAAACCAAGTTATTCAGTTCCCTGAGGAAGACATCTTTAAGGTGTTCATATATAATTAATGAGAATGAGTATATGTAACTGGACAGATGCTTGGTATTTTCAAATTGCTGGGATGCATCAACAGCTTTTGTTTATACACAATAAATACGGAAATTAAAACTTTTGCTCCAAATTCCTTTGATGTGCACATTTTTGGAACTATAATATAATGAAACATCTTCATTCAAACAACAAGAGTCCTTTATAGTACATGCTACAAAAGAAGAACAATTGTTAAATCTTTTCAGGAGGCACTGAAGTGCTGAGGCCTCAATACACAACACTTGAGTGTTACTGTCACTGCAGGATAGTGTAGGATCGTGGCAGAGGGATAAAAACTGTCAAAAACATAATGTCCACCCAGTACCAAAAAAACCCTGACCAAAGATACTAATACTACCATGGCACTGTATCCAAGTTACGTGGACAAAAGAAGGGAGAAGAAGGAAGAGGATGTTTGGCTGAATGCAGGATGTTGGACTAGAAGACCTCCACCACTCCCTACCAATCCATTTGATTGTGTGATTAAGAAAGCTGAGAGATCTAATTAAAAAAAGTAAAGGAATATTTATCAAGGCTTCTTTTATCCAAATGTAAAAGATACTTAATTAGAGGCAAGTGTCAAGAATGCTGGTGTCATATAATTTCCTTACAGAGGACCATGACAATCCCTCACCAAAATCATCTTCCCGTAACTAAGAGCACTGTATATATGACAATTTTCAGTATTCCTTCATAGAACATTGAAAATTTCACAAGAGAAGCTATTATTCTTCCCCCATGCACAGTTTGATCATCATGAAAGCAGATAATCTCTCTAAACCTCATTAATTTTATTCACAAAGGACAGAAGACCTGTCAAAAAGAAACAGTTGACCAATGAAATGTTTGTTCTTTCTAAAGACTTTTCACAGATGAGGTTTTATGAGGTTGACTGTCATTAGATAGGAGGTACACAGTGGGACTTCAGTAATAACATCATTGGAGAACACAAACAACATTTGCCTCTATAGTACAAATTCTCAAGAAGCACTTAAGAGAGTACTTTTATCTAACCTATTATCTAAGCACCTTCTTGCACATGTGGCTACTCCCTACATTATTGTAAAGACACAAGAAGACACACAAAAATACATTTAGATGATATAACAGGAACAATCTGGCATTACAGAACTTCTAGGCTGACACAATTGTCTACTTTAAATGATAAAAATGATCATTTTAACACAGTTCAACTCATAAGCAAGTGCAGACTAATAAAACTGATCCCAAGCAGGTGAGTTCGTGAGACTGGCACGAAAAAGCCAGTTAAATGTACCTGAAATCCTGATTTTTGCATCCTGATTTTGAAATCCTTTCATCAGTTCCCATCCCAAGGAAAGTGATTGCTATCTATACATGTAATGAATTATCAACAAGGTGTCTTTTTTGCAGCTTTTTACTGTTTTAAGACAGAATTTCAAGAAGTTCCAAAAATGATCTAAACTAAGCAAGAAGCTGGTTCCACAAAGTTCTCCATGTGCTGGGTATTTCTGAGCGGGCAACAAGAAGAAGTTACTGTGGAAGAGCAGACAATTGTATGACAGGGCTTCAGGCATACAAGAAACACAGACTTCACTTCTGGCATTCAATAAGAAAAACATCCCTTCTGAATGACCTAATTGTAAAAGAAAATAAAGTGTTTCCAAATGGTGAGGAGGAGTGTGCTTCTGTTTATTCCCTTGTATACCAGCAATTCTTCAATAACTTCTTTCTACTTCTTCATAATAGGCTCTAATATTGATTATTGAGATATTTATGTGGTTAATGCTTTGTAACTGAATCAAATTACTGTATATCAATTAAGAATTATCCATATTTAAGTTGCACTGATCTTGCCAAACAAGAAGGTACTTTTTCAGGGTGTGAGTACTGTTTCTAAGGTCTGAGGTTTCTGTTTTGAATATGACCTCAGGAAAACTAGTAAGGTACAAATTTTGTGGTACCCTTCAGAATGCAACATGAGTACTCACAGCTTCCAAATACAGAATACTTCCTTTTCTGTTTTTCTTGTGTAGTGTGAATAGTATTTTTCTTAGAAAAACACAGCACAATAGTAGCCAATCTAAATATTGTCATAAGAACTGGCAGGTTAATACTGTTAGTAACAGCAAGCAAGAAGCTCTCCTAATATATCCATAAGTACACCCTTTCAGAGACTAATTCCAAACTCAGATCCCTAAAAGCCTATGCTATGTCTCTAATGCTTCATATCTTGACCAATTTTCTTTCAGTCTGAACTTGGGAGACTTTTCAGAACTGTTTCCTATACAGAAAATGTAACTGTGCAGGAGCCTTTCACATGTCAAAATGGAATAAACACATATTAAATCCCCACTGCAATTATTTTTCATTCTTATCTATTGAATAACTTTGTTACACTGTACATGTTTAAAAATCATAAAAATTTCAAGTGACTTTTTATTAACTGATTACAGATACCCTTCTTTAAGCTCAGACCTGTTTGAATAAACTGATAAGAACATTCATATGAACAGTACTTGAAAGTCACAAACTGCTACCTTAGATAGAATGGCATCAGGACTGGAACAGCAGTATTCTCAAGAATCCTTAAGAAGGTGGCTGTTTTCAGTGCAGAAAAATGTGCAATGAATTCCTCATTTGCTTTTAAACATTGATACTAAGTTGTGGTAATGCAGCACTCTTAAAAACAACATTAGGGTAGTGACTAGAGAAGTGGTCATAAAATGTATATGGCCAAGCTTGGTTTGGGGTTTTTTGTCTTGTTGTGTTTTTATTTTTTAGAATGCCTTTATGTAGCAAAAAGTTCCTCTGCTAGCCTAATGTAATGTTTTCACTTATGCTAAAACATCAGTTAAGAGCCTACCTGATGTTTTGGAGAATTTGCTGTGCTGGGATTGATATTCCGCAATGCCTAAGAGTAAAAATAAGATGGATAAAAATTACTTTAGCTGCATGGTTTGCCTATGCAGGCTGTCTTATAAACACCATCTTGTAGTACCAGGCTCCCAAGACAGGCCAGATGAGACAGGACAAGGGAGTTAAGAAACTATGAAAAATCATGACACAATGAAACAAAACTCAGGTTTACCAAGGAGGCGTATTTGACAGAGAAGCTTAATGACCAGGGAGAATGGAACTGGCTGTCATCTGGTCCAAAGTTAGTCAGGTTCTCAATGACAACTGAGGCAAGAAGACAATTAGAAGGCCTCCCTAGAAGCATGCTAGCACAGGGTAAAATGATGGTAGATTAATAGCAAAGCAAGAACAGCAGAAGCCCAGGTGCTTAAGCGGAGAGAAAGTCCTGATGCCACCTTTGCAATGAATTCTTACCTAAAGTACTATAAAAAGTAATGGCTATAAAGATAACCCATCTTACACCAAGAGATGCTGAAGATTCCTACAAAACAGGTCTTGACTACAAGGGATAACACAAAGGAGTGTCAGATTCCAGGACAGAACACTGCAGGTGATGAAGAAAGAGAAAAGCTGTCTTTGAAGACATTAAGGCATTATCCTCTCCTGATACAAGGCCCATCACCCAAAGTGAAAAGGGAACAAGGTAAGATTTTAGAAGGCTTTCCTCAAAGAAATGATTAGTGCTTTCCCTGGTAGTATCAAAAACCCAAGTAATATTTAAGTATCTAGCACAGATGGTAGTAACTCTTAAACCACTCAAGATGGGAAAAAAAATCAAAGCAGAAGTCAAAAGAAAGTCAAGCCCAAATTCAAAGTCCAGAGATTCCAATGTCCAGTCCCTCGACTTTTAGCATGTGCTACAGCTATGTTCATAGAGGAGAAAAATACCAAGAGGAATAGCTTGCAGTCTAATTAAAGTTTGAAATTCTTCAGCATAAGAGAACCACAGGTTCAAAACACAGCACACGTGATTCAGTTGTTCCTTGCTCCACTCCATAGTTTAACAACTAAGACATTAGCAATTCAGTGTCTCTTCAGTGAATCTTACATAATTTTTGAAAGTACCTGGAGATCCTGCAGACTGTGACAGTTCTAAAAGTGAAAGACTTTCCTCCTCTTAAAAGGGAGAGCTAAAGCAGCTGTGAGAACCAACTCATCTTTTTGCATGACTCGAAACTCAACATGAAATATATTCTCAAGTGCAATATCCAATCATGATCAATGATGCATGACACCATCCTATTAGTAAAGAAGCCGATTCTTGGCGTTTTTTTGGGGAAGGAAATCAAAATTCTGCACTCTGATAAGTCAGATGCTTCCACTAATAAGCTACCAGTAACAGAATTCAGACCTTTTTAGATCTCAAAGATTTCTGTACAGTCTTTAAGACTCACTGAAACAACAACTTAGCCAAAACAAAGCAAAACAAAACATACAAAAGAAATAGTGGAAGTAGGTGTCTAACCTGTGGCCTCACCTGCCGAAGCAGTTCTTGATGTTTCAGTCTCAGCCTTTCTTTCTCCATCTGTAGCTGCTGAAGTCTCATCTGCTGTTGCTGATTGGAGCTACTCCCACCCATCACACCACCCTGGGGACTCTGAGGAGCCAGAGGTGGTGGCTGCTTCACTGGAGCACTTTGGCTGATTCGCTGATTCATGGCTACGGAACCAAAACAATGAATATTTAAAAAAGGAAATTCAGACAAATACAAGCAAGGGAGATATTATCCTTAGAAGATACAGTAAAAACTTCATAAAATTACAAGACACGACAGTAAAAAAACCGTACAGCTTCACTTGATATTCAGAGTGTGAAATCTATGCTCCTGTGTCAGTCTTGTAAAATCAACTCATGTTTAATAGTATAAACTTGTTCCAAGAGCTTCTGAAAACAGCTAAATGCGTTGCTGAAAAATTCAAAAGTGGGAGTAAAATATTTCAAGTTTAAAAATTTAGACACAAATAATACAAAATTATTTTTCTTATTCATGTGAAACCTTGGAATCATTAAACTTGAAACCACACAGAATGCCAAAACAGATGATCTCACTTATATCAAACCACTTTTCATTAAAGGTTACTATTATTCTCCATGGTCATGCAGCAATCATTCACGTCCTTGTCACATCAAGTTTTGAGTGTTCCGGACTCCATTTCAGGCACTTCAGAATGCAAAATTAGGGCTGGTACAGACATGGCAATGCAGCAAAAAATACTGCCATCAACATAGGAAACATTCTAGTGCTTTGTTTTATTTTACCCCATGGAAATATGTGATGCATCTTTTCTGGGATATGGAGGAAAACTGTCAACTTGTGTGCCTTAATGCACAATGAGAACTCATCTTCACCTTCCCCATAAAAGCAAGACCTAAGATATTTTATAAAATAATGCATTACAGATATGCATTTACTTTGACAAACCTGACTTTTCTCTGACATTAGATCAGCATGGTTAAAGTCAGCAGAGGCACTGTAGAGAGGGCTGGGGAAGGCTGAATGTATTGCAAGGGCACTATCTGTAGGGGATTTCAGTTTTGAAATCAGCTCTCCATCTTGTTGCCTGCAACAGACTGAATCTGTTAACATTCAAAATACGCTGGAGCCAAAGCAATACTGGAAGAGTGGTAGGGCTCTTTTTTTTTTTCTGGGAATGAGGATTATAGTTTGTGGGAACTAAGAGCAAAAAGGGAGTGACCTTCTTTCAGGATGACAGGCTGATTCGGTACAAAGACAACCACAGGTTCTATCAATTTGAATTAATGTTTTCATCATATATAGAGGGTGCCTGGAACACTAACACTGCTATCATAAGACAGGAGAATTATCTCATAAAGATTCTGTATCATCCTTTCTTTGAAAACCTCTTCAGTCCCTACTCTCTTTTGTATGTTGATCTTAAAGTACAGTAGTGCTTTCCTTCTTCTCCAAGAAAGCCTAAATATATTTATCTCCTAACAGCAGTAAAAATGGCTGTTGCTTCACAGCCTTGCTCCCTTTTCCCTTTGTCACAGCTCATCTTTCTGTTGAAGTAACATATTAAGAAAAAAAAAAAAAAAGCCATCTGCTCACTGGAGTAAGACAAGAAAACAAAGAAGTCAAACCCATTTGCAGACTCAACTTTCTTGTCTACTCTTTCAAATATTCTCTAGGTCCAGCAAGGAGTCCATTAACTAATGCTCAGGGGAGTCACATTTTCATGAGTCATGTCTAAATAAAATTCAGTGTCAAACAGCTTGAAGTAATTTGAAACAATTTGTTATGTAGTTACTCATGAGAGAGCTCCATACATATAATCACAAATAAGATAAACTTCCTGCAAAGGTAAGTGTACAGGTGAAGCAGGAACAGAAATTGAATCCCAATCCCAAGTAGAACCAACTGAGAGAACAGAAAGGACTGGAGGTTCAACTCCAACCTCCAAGTCACATCCTGACCCAGAGGGGAAAAATAGTGGGAAGATGACATCACTGTGGATTAAAGCTTAAAGTCAAGCAGTTATCTTGCAAGACATCCAGCACCACCTCACCATCGAAACTTATCTTCAGGAAGAAGGTAGCCAGGATGAGCCAATAAACCAGCTTTGCAATGTGAGCTGTGGCCCCCAAGCCAGCAACAGGTAGAAACAGGACAGCTTGTTCCTCTGCTGAACAGACACAGAAGGTTCATATGCCCCAAGACACCAGAAAGTGTTAATCACAAGTTTCAACAATACCAACAGCTGTCCTGCAAGGCTGTAATTACAAGCTCCAGGATCTCCCCTGGACAATCTCTGCTGGAAGACTTGACAGCATTTAGACTACCTAGATTCACCAAATTAGTGGACGCTAGAGAGAGCAATGTAAAAAAAGAAAAGCAACCCACCTAGCAGCTCAAGACAAGCTGAACATAACACTGCTGGAGAAGGGAATATGTATCTCTTCCTTTTTTTCTTTTTACCCAGAATCCTATCAAGTCTGGAACTACGATCATGCCTTTTTGTAACTTACTCTCTTTCACCTTAAAAGCCAACAAGGAAGAGGTTAGTAGGGGACAACAGAAAAGAACAGCCTTCCCCTGCTGTTAGCTAATTCTGCAACTCAAGCAGAAGGCTGTGCTACCCGTCAGAAGTTCCAGGATTCAAACCCTGTTATTAAACAGGATTGAAGGTCAATTACAGTGGAAAGTAACGAGGGACAAAGGTTAGAAAATTACAATCACATGAAAGAAGGAAATTTAAGCTAAAAGCAAACTACCTAGCTTGTAAAAATTAAATACCCAAACCTGAAGAATGTTCATTTTCTTTAGGTTAAAAAGCCCACCTTTGTGGTCTAGTTTCCAATTATATAATCATGGTTTCTGAGTCCCTGCCTCATGTGTTCACAGCCAAGTCACGCTACAGATGACATTGACGTTTAACAGTTTCTAACCATGAAGTGCAATATCACTAACATCACTTCAACGTTTTAAGGATATGTTTTTCCTGCATGCCTCATACAAATAATACTTCCTTTCCCTAGGTTTCTCTTCCACTAAAATGCAGTTTGGGAAATAATCTCCCTCACATGCCTGTATCTTTGTATTTATATATCTGTATCTTTCTGACACCTGCTTTTATTATCCTTGCCTCTCTCTGATCACAGTTTGCTTCTCATCCACCAACTTAGCAATTAAAACTGTAAGAAACCCCATTAGGTTTGTCTGGTATCTTTCATTTTATTCCATCATCCCACATGCCCAACATGCCTTGTAATGAATATTTTGAAAGCAATGTTTCTAACCACAAGTGTACCTGAAACAGAAGTGTCATAAGATACTGAGTCTTCTTTGTGTATTTAATATTAATAAACACTGGAGGAAACGTTAATTTTGATTTAATAACTGTTCAGAAACTGAATTTAAAAATCTCATTTCTGAAATCTTATTCAGGAATCTATTAAAAGGCTTTTTCTGAAAATTTTTAGTATTTCAAGCATAGATGTGCAAAAGACTTCCAACTGACAAGATTTTAAATTGTCCTCAGAACAGACCATAGAGATCTTTTTTCATGTAAGGAAACTACTTTTAAATGAAAAATTTAAAAAGTTTGGACATTAAAAGACATTGCTAACTGAATTTTACCAACTTAATATATCTAAGTGAAGAACTAGTGGATAAATTATGATTTTCAGAATTATTTTCAGTCATCTTGACTGATGACGTAAGTATGCTATCTCCAAGGAAAACAGAGTAATTTAATTTTGTATAATTTCCAACACGATGTTTAATGAAAAGAGGAAAAATACTTGATAGGGGAAAAAGAAGTGTTTAGAAGTTTTTTTGTTGTTAAGGTGCATTTTTTCTTTAGTTTCACAGTTTGTTCTTGTTTGTTTTTTTGAAGTTCTCAATTGTCCGTTACTTACAGAGGATGTGACTGCAGCAATCTGCACTCAAAATAATACGTTTATCAATGTGAGATCTCAGATTTCATTTTCACACCTCATGGGTTTTGTGATGATCCTGACCCACACAGTTCTTTTTAAGTACTTTGAATTCAAAGGCAAAGAACTTCATTTATCTATGAGAGCTAGGGCTTAACAGTTTTCTGATGCATCCTGTTCCTTACCTTCCATGGCTCTGGAGAGCATAAGGGGCTCTGCACCCACACAGTGGAGGCTGCAAAGACCTCACAGGCAGAGAAGGAACAAACAACTCTTTGTTTCTAGAAGAGGGGGATTTGAGGGAGAAGGAGGAGGGGCAGACAAGAAAAAACACGGGCAACTTGCAAAAACAAAAAAGATCTTGTCGTCCTATAGTATAGCTTAGCTTCACAATCTGCAAAATACAGTCAATTGTAAGAGCTGCAATCTGCTTTGAGAACAGAGAATTAGTGGGTTTCAAATGTTACACATTAAATGTTCTACTGGCCAAACTCAACAGCAAAATGCCTGTTCTGTACTGCAGCAGATAATACTTGACACTTATTGAAAAAAAGACTGCTGTCTACATCCTTAATTTAAAAAAAATGGGAAGGGAAAAGGAAAAAAAGAGGGGAAAAAACCCCCGAACATAAAACAAACAAACGAGAGAGAAACAATTACCAGCCATTTGAGCTGGAGACAAAAGGCCACCCGATTGTTAACAACTCAAACATAAAAGGCTAATTCTCTCCCAAGATCCCATGCCATTTTAAATTACACATCCCAGGGCACTAACAGTTTGCAGTAACACAGATTCTTTCTCCCAGGCAGAATTACACGCCAAGATTGCTGCAGAGCATCCTTAATAATTACTGGACACAGCTAAACATTTGATATGTTTTCTTTTGTATTTATCGTTACAGCCTTTAAAACTAAAACTAATTTTAATTGAAAAATTTAAGACTTTAAAGACTAACAAAGTTTTTTTAAATTTAAAGATTTATTTGACCAAACAAAAACAGCACAATCGGAATCTGAGCATACTATACCTTACTGTTCTTAATAATAACAATCAATGTTTCCATTGAGGTAAAAAGAGTACTTGTCCACTTCAGCTTCATTTGGAAACTCAACAGTTTTGTGCATAATTTCTGGCTATGGCCAGGTTTTTGAATGGTGCTAGTTTGCAGCACTGCAACAAAGGCAAAAATCTTCTTTGATTAAACTGAAAAGAGCCGTGAAGAAAAAAAAAATTACCAGGAGGATTTGAAAGAATGAGTCTCGGAAGTAATAAAAACTTGTTCCAAGTGGCTTTTTTTAGAGAGACTTGGGTCAACAATTTGTTTAATCAAGATACAAGTCATGTTTCTGGATTGCATTCTTTATAACGTGCTGCTGTATTACTTTAAGGAAATCCCAGTTGCAGTTTCGTCATGCTGCTGTTATAGAACATCTTAAAAATTAACATGACTGAATATTGCATTGTTTTCAGTCTCTGATTAATCCTGGAGCTTAAAGTGAAGGGGAAACCTGAGTGAGAATGTTTCCCAGGCTCATTTTGCTGTCTTAAGCACACAAACACATCTTAGTGTCACAGTTGGGTAAAAAGAAATATTCACACTGAACTAGCTGAACTCCTAGTTAAAATAAGATATATCCAATGAAAATACTATTACAGAAGGGTGTCTAAATTATGGATTAATTCCTCTGCATTTATCGATTACTTATATGCAAATGTAAGTTTTTTCTTTTTGTTCTTCTGCCATTAGATGAACCTGTTGACTACAACAATTTAAAGAATTATTATATTTGATAAAGCTGACATTGTTTTTAAAAGGCTTTCTGCATCCAAGAAACACAGAGGTACAACAGCTGGACACACTGACCACCAAGAGTCCATAGCATCCACAGACTCTATAAACACCTTGGAAACTAAACTGGAGTAAAACTCTGTTGTAGTTGTTCATGGAGCTAACGTTTTATCCAAAGAAATCAACAGCCGTATTTACAAAGCACTTGAACTCAATGCCAGTTTCAGAAGAACTGAAATAATATGGCCAGACAGAAACCAAATAAATAGGAAATTCAGCAGTAAAGAGTTGTAAGGAACTTCTGCTCAGTGCAGGCAAAGAAACCAAAGTCTTTCCCGTTCTTTAAAAAGGAACCAATTTTAATTTTTGAGGTCAGAACAATTTTAAAGTATTTGAATTTATTTTTAGATCTTCATACAGATTTGAACCAACCGTTTAAACATTAGTACCATACATAGGGCACACTGCATAGGACAGATTACAAGGAGAAACCTCAACTAATGTCATCATGCTTTAATGTGTATGAAACACTGAAGATTTCAGGAATTGGAGACTCTTGAGCGTTTAGGACTCTAAGTTTAATCAGAGTCTACTTAGGGACATTAGGTGCAAACAACTCCACTGCTTCATCACCACACCTTAACAGGCCAGCACTGCTGTATAAGTTCTTATAAAATAAATCAAAATCTTTTTTTTTTAAGATGCAAGTTTCCTTCCAATTTATTTGAGGGGAAAAAACCCTGCGTACACTCATGTGCATAACTGTGTATTTTTTAATGCATCATTAACCCATTAGAAATTATTAAACAGAAATTACAAAATACAGTAAAACCTACTGCAATAATAATTAAAAAATCAAGAAGCTGTTTTGTGTATATGAAGAACTGAAATCGTGTTTCAACAGGATCAAGTTCAAGGAGCGAAAAAAAGTTGACACTTCTTCAAAATTTCAGATTATATACAATTAGATACAGAGTATATAATTATTGTGTGCATATATATATATATATATTTAGGTTACAGATAATGCACAATGTGTTCAAAAAAGTGCACCTGTAATTCTTGACACAGTATGTTCACTAACAGAGACACGCAAACCACATTGTTAGAAGGAAATGTGGAAAAACCAGCCCTACTAAAAGCACAGTTTTCTTTCACTGTCATAGCTGTTCTAGCACAAGACTGGAAGTATTCATTATTTTTACTGACATAAGACACCACTGCCAACAAATCTCCTTTCTGAGGATTAAATTATTCTGAAAAAACAAACCAAACATGACAAGAGAAGTGGGGATTCCCCCCACCATATTTTTTATTTTTAAACAAATATTCTACATAAAGTAGATAAATCTACCCAAAAGTATGGTGTAAGAATGCAGTGAAAGAATACTTCAGTGAATTCCCTTCAATAAAGAGGCTTAAATACATAGAAAAAAACAAGATTTCACTTTTAGATATGATGAGCACATTTAGTGTCACTGCCATAAAGGCAGCATCCCCCATTACTCAGGGATGCTTACCACAGGAACTTCATCTCCCTGTGCAGATTTGAAAGTTCTCACTGTGACACAAGTCACTGGTTCAATGAACAACTGATGTTGCTCCATCTGTACACTCTGTGACACATACACCAAACTACAGAAGTCTTTTCCCCATCCAAGGATGGGGAAAGTGTTCTTCTGGAAAATCAGAGATAGGGAAGTGAACAATCTAAAACCAACAGACCTTTCAGATGAGTCAAATCCACTTTGAAAGATCTAAAAAGGATACGCCACTGAATTTGTATATCAAAACCAACGTGGCTCATGTTCTGCCTTTGTGTAAAAATGAAAGGCAGTCTGGAACTTAATCTGAAATGCCACTGTGACCAACCATAAGGTTTGGGCTTTTTTTTTGACCAGACAAAGGCCAAGAAAAAAGTTTACCAGTCTAAGGTTCTACTTCTCATGTCCACAAATCTGCCTCTGGCAAGGCTCCTACAAACTCGTTTGAAGAAACACATTAAGCAAAGTGAAAGACAGGTAAAGGACAGGAAATCAACACTGTGGAATACTTCCTTTTAACTGCTGATTATAGTAGATGCTCCAAAGCTTAAGCTTTTAAATTAGTTTCCACTTTGTGGGGGGTTTTTTTGGTTGTGGGTTGTTGTTTTGTTTTGGCTTTTTTGAGGAAAATGACAAACATGTCTTGCAATTACATCTACAGGTGCATTTTACTTCAGTGTTTCCAAACAAGGCCTTTTTATTATGTCAACCCAGGTTAAATGTTCTTACATAAGAAAGACATCATAGAATGATTTGGGTCAGAAGGGACCTTAAAGATCATCTAGTTCAAAACCCCCTGCATGGGCAGACACCTCCCACTAAACCAGGTAAAAATCCTCATGTGCATTGTCTGTGTTTCTAACTGTTACTATCACTTTTATCCCTTTTCTTGATTGTACAGTTCAAGCAGCTAATGTACAGAGAACTCCTATGTCACTTTCCATAAGGACTTTAAATGTTGTTTAAGTCTGCAGTTGATAGGGCTTTTTTCTGAAATGCAGCTTAAATTAATTTGCATCTGATGTATACTTAATATGTTAAATTTGAGGACGGGGTAGAGGACTCCAAGCGGCAAAATACTGGAAATTGGCAACTGATTTCTGTGTCTCTGTTGCGTTAATGTATTAATCTTGGGTTCAAACTTTAGTACTCAATTAAAGTAGTTGCAGAAATTGGAGTACAACAACATTTAGAGTCCCATTAATTGTATCTGATACAAAACCTGTTTTGGGGAATTTGTAGCAATGAAGTTGAAGAATTCCAAACTTCGACTAGCTCTGGTTCTAGGAAATTTAACTTTATAGAAAAGCAGATGCTGTTCTACTTCACCAACTCCAGCCTCTCAGAAAGCATAGCTGACCTGCTTCCTACCCAGACATTCCTTGACTATCAAGAAAACATTAACTGAGCTGGAAGGCTTAAGAAAACCAGCAAGTTCTGTGAATAACGATGAATGAACAATAGCAGAAGCTAGTAGAAGTCAAAACAGTCTGAAACACAAGCTCAAGCTGACACTGCAATTGTTTTAAAGAAGTAACCTTAAAATAAAATAAAAAAATCCAAGGCGATTTGAAGCCCCTTACTAGGGGGCTGCAAAGCACTGTGAAGGTAGGACAGCACGTTTGCACCAGATGCTCCACTAGATAGAGAATCCTGCTGACACAGGCCTAAGGACCCCCTCCCTCCCATCCCCATTCCTTTTTATCCCATGTCATCTTTTATGTGTCTTTTATGATTGCCTGTGTTTGGCATGAGAAGACCCTCCTTTCATACTTAGTTCTTTCCTAGATTTTAAAGTTTGTGGATTCTCCTAATGCAAAACTGTTCTAAAGTCAAATACACAGACTTGAAGGATCAACATCTCAGCCACAAGACTCCACTGCCAAGTGGCATAGCTGAGGACCTCAAGCCCACTTCAAAGATGTTAGATCTGAGTCTTTTCTTCAACTTGGAGCACTCAGGTTTTAGACCCTGCATACTCCACCACCACATATTCTGACAGACTCTTATCTGCTGAATTAGTCTTAAAAGCCTGCTCTAAGAAAGGATACTCATTAACTTCAACCTTTTATTTTCTGTTTAAAAGCATGTAATACCCAAATTCCCCTTACCAATTAAGTCAGTAGGTGTGTCTGCCTAAACCAATTTCTTCAAACCCATCCTCCCTCCTCTCTCTTTTCTAGCCCAATTACTGCAAAATTTCCAGCACTACTTAGAGAAAAAAAAAACCCAACCTACAAAAAACAAACAGAAAAGGTGTATCCCCACACCTACTAGAGAAAAAGACGAATACAAAGCTTCCATCTGACGAGGAACCTACAGAGACGTAAGGGCTGTCTGCCTGGAAGCTGGAAATTCAGAAGCAATGAGGACAGAGACTCTTCAAACCTTCTGTTTATGAACACTGGACCAGCAGAGTATGTTTGCACATACCATTCAGCAGCTTTATTGTTTTCAATGGTTCTTCAGATTGGTGAAAGTAGCAGCATCAAGGAAGAAATTAATTTCTCCTTCATTTTCAATCAATATTAGTATTACTGCAATAATAAAAAACTTCAATGTTACTAAGCTGACTTTGCTTCTGAAATTGTTAGTAGTCAAAAAATAATTAAAACTAAGCCCTTATATTAATACAAAGTGATAGAAGACTATGGTGATCCTCAGTGAGGAAAAAAACAAACAAACAAACAAAAAAAAAAAAACAGAAAAAACTCAGGACTTCCAACCTATATTAAGCACAGAAAGGTAAACTTCTGAGTCATTCACATGCTATTTAGGGTCACAGCATATTTGTTGAGGATCTCCACATGATAAATAAATGCAAGGCTCAGTAACTTAGCTCTGTCAAATAGATTTATTTTCATCTGTACTGGAGTGACCTAAGGAGGTTACAAATGAGAAAGCAAGAAAAATAAGATTTTGTATTTTCCTGGCTCAAATGATAAAAGCATAAACCACAAAACAATGCGTACAACTTAAGATTTCAAGGAAAACTCCTTCAAGCTCAACAGCAGCTAGCAGCTTGTCTTTATTTGCTGTCACTCTAGATCTGAAGAGTCTGCATGTTGTTTTTTTTTTCTTTCTTTCTTTTTTTCCCTTTCCTGCCCCTTTCAGTTACACTTGAGCTCTTTGACTGAAAAGGTCTGGAACAGATTAAAAGTCCAACCAGAAAATAAAGAGCCTTGGCATGTATTCAAGCCTGTCTGGGATACACATACACAGTGGGCCCAAAAAGGGAAGCTATGCAGCAAGAAACCTTTATGCAGTCTTTTGGACATTTCTAACTTCTTACAGTTTAATCGCAGAGCCTTAGCATTTGATGGAGTGTCAGTCTGCACAAGACAAGTAGCTTTTGCCCTTACAGTTTGGCCATACTATTTGCAGGAGTACAAAATAGTTCCGAGAAACAAGGTTCACCTCACTCACAACCTCTGTCAAAGCCTTTTCCGCACTCCTTTTAATTTCAGCTGGTAACTGGAAACTACAAAGTAACACATAGAAAAGCAAAACACATAACCTTCAAGATTACTTACGTAAATGTAATTGACCTGCCTCTTTTAACTGCAAAAGGCAATACTAATTTTCAAAATGACAGCTTCCTTTTCAGCCTTATTCACATATTAGGTAATTGTGAAGTTGCAAATTACCCACACACTCCTCTTGCAACAGCAAGCAGGTCTGCAGCTCTGCCTGGTGTTAAAGGCAGCATGGACACTTGCCAAAGCTGACAGCCTTCAATACATGCCCCACCTTTGGGCTCAAGCCGCACAGTGGTTCAACCTGTCTATAAACTGGTGAGCAGTTTATAAACAAAGTGTGACAATCTGGTGTTCTCCATAAGAGCAAACGGATGTTTAAAGTAAACACTCGAGCCTACAAAACAAGAACGCTGAAATTTCCCACCACCATTTCAGAAAAAAACAAAGCAGAAGAGTGACTGGTGAGTTTTGTAGCTCTGTGTTTATATGGCAATCATGGAGTTAATGTCTCTCCCAAAAGGGGCCCACAGTTGTTGTTAGGTCAACCCCTGTAAAGCTTCAAAGGCTTTGTATCCCCTCAGCCTGACCTACTCAGTGATCTGCACACTGTTTTCATTTAGTTGCACCAAGTCCAAAACTAAAGCCTGAAAACCACAATGATCTCTTTTTTATTATTTTTCTTCTTCTTTCCCCCCCTCCCCCCCACTGGTTTTCCATGGCTCTGGAAAAATAACTAAACCCAAAAGTAGTTGAAACTAGTAAGTTATTGAAAAAAAAGATGAAGGGCATATTAATACATCTAATTAAGCTTACATACACAGGTCATGGCTTTATACAATAATTAATGTTGTAATACCACCTTGAATACATCAGAACAATCACCTCAATAATCTAAGAAACTAGTTTAAAATCTCTTTATATGACATTGCTATTCATGCTAATGTGCCAATATTTTATTTAAGTGTTTGCAGATCTGCTTTTCATATAGACCAAACACATTACAAAAAATGATGTAACCCTTCTAATTTGCTATATTTTTACATCTAGACCACGTGATTTCTAATTCACTATTCCTATTTGCAATATTATAGACAGTGTTTACTGCATAAAACAATTGTTGAAGTACAAACAACAGAAATAATAATTTCTCTCCCTGTTCAAAACGAAGTTTTGTCATTACCATCACTGTGACAAGCTGGAATTATAAGCTGGTATATGTTTCATCTGTACTTAAACAGCATAATTTGACAATGCCCTCTTTAGGATAGCTCAAAGGAAAGAAAATATTTGTTTGGGAATGAAAAGATTCTTCTGTAATAAAGGTTTGCAATTTTAATGGGAAGAGTGAGCTTGGCTGCAACTGTTCCTATGTGAATAATTTCTAAATGCCACCAATTTTGTGAACTGCATAGACAGTATGGCAAAATCCCAACCCCTAGCATTAGAAACTTGGGTGACATACACTCCTACAGGATATATGCTAACCCTTTTTATTTTGTTTTTTAAAATAATGATTTAAATAAGGTCTCTATAACTCAATTAAAAGTTATTTCAATTTTACTGTAAAAAAGTTTTCAAAATATGCTTGCAAAATTAAAGCTGAGTGAACTGAAGCGAATCAAAAATTCTGAAGTGAGAGGAACTTTTACCAAAGCGTGGGTCAAGCCTTGGGTCTAGCCAAGATGTGGTCTTGTTCTTATGGTTTATGTAGTAAATTTCTCCATCCTGGGTCATAGCTTGTTCCCATCCATCGGGGAGTGGGCCTGCAATATAGAAGGAAGGAGTTGATGGCGGGCTCTTGTTAGCTCCAGCTGAAATTGATCTAAAAAAAATTCCAACATTTTACATATATAACAGCATATGAAACAGAGAAGTTTCAAGCTCATGTCTAACATTACTGGGATAAGGGCAAAGAAGTGGCAGGTGGGAAATCAAAGAAGAGAAAGCACTTCTAATAATTTTGATTTAGGATCTGTATTTTAATTTTTGTAACTTATTTGCATCCTTCCATATGCTTTTGACACTTCCTTTTGCTATTGTACAAAACCAGCAATAAGTCAAGCCTGCCAGAATGAAACCAGCATGAGTACCAGGAAAAAGAGTAAGCATAGAGATGCTCTACCTTGCATGGGAAAGTTCAGCTAGTGATTAAGGCCCAGCAGCAACAAGGTAACACTGATGAGATCCTGAAATATTCCTCTATCTTTTACAAACAAATAATTAAAAAGTGACGATACTATTTTTCTTTTTACCTCACACAATAACCTTCTGTGAAAGCATTAAAGGCTGAACCAAGCAAAAATTAAGAACAGGAGGAAAACAAGCAATGAAAAGACAAAGGTAAGAAAACACCAGGAGCAGACAGAGAGTAGCAGTGCTACTCCTCTACAAGCAGGAATTCACAGTCAGGGAAACCTACATTTAGGAAATGGTAAAAGGGAGGCAGGTGATAGGGTCCTGGAGTCCAAAGATAACATCTTAACACAGAGTCTTGAGGCATGTTTCTCTTTTTTTCCAAATAGCAGCTTTCAACAAAAACATCTTTCATATCTACACAGTTCATAAACCACTCAGTCCCATTGCTATAGGATACATCCATCTGTATGTTGCTTAGACTGAAAATTTCTTAAAACTTATATTCACCTCATCTGTGACAGGTGCTTTACAAATGTACATCTCTGAATTCTTATAATCTCATAGATATGGACCTTTAAAATATTTAAATTATATACAGGAGGGGTTTGTCTGTATTTCTTTAAAGTACAATTCTAAGATGATACAGCAAAATATCCACTACAAATGCTATGAATATAAAAGAAATCTGAACAAGTCCTGCTACAGGAAGTCATCATATTTCAGTCTCTTCCTCAGTGTAATATACACTAGAAAATACACACAGCAGTGTAGTACACACTAGCAAAAGGCATCTGGCTGCTCAACTTGGACTAACAGACTATTTTGTACAATGTAAGGTACACTAAGTGTGCACAAACATCACAATTTCACACAAGATTCAGATACACACAAGAAAATATGTGTATGTGTCTGATAAATGCTTGAAGTATCTACTATATACATGTTCAAAGTACATTAGTTCTCTGTCTGTAATTTTGTCCTCAAGTCCTGCTCCTGTTGAAGAATTCACTGCCTGAAGCTGGGGGATGGGGGGAGGCAGGGGCCTGGGGGAGANGGGGAGGCAGGGGCCGGGGGGAGAGGTGGAAGGTGGGGAGTAAGGAGAAAGATACATTTGTTTGCTTAATCTCAAAAGATGTTCTCAGAGAAATGTTAAAAGTATTACAATATCCCAAAGTATAATCAGGACAAATTTTTCTCACTGTGGCCTGTGAAGAGCCCTGGAGAGCTACATTTCTAATTTCAACTCTTTCATTTTGGCTAAGGAAACTACACTTTTTTTTAGCAACCTCACTGTCCACCACTAAAGCTATATAGATTTTCAAGTGAAGAAAAAGTGATATAAACATCAGACAATTCCCATCCTTAATGCTCACAAGCTTTAAATGCTTCATGCAAGTAACAAGTCTACCTCAGCTTTTAACAGAGGCAAGTGAACAGAACAGATAGAGTGATGATGCTGAAAAACAATCATAAAATCATAAATATGCACAAAATGACAGGATTTTGATGTAGAATTGATAGCTCAAGTGCAAAGAAACCTGAACTTTGTCACCATACCTGAAGACTTGCCAGCTAATCAGCTATAAATTTAGGACACAGGAGGACAGTGTGACATGCCCCACGCCATCCCAGTGTAGAAGCAATGAAGAAACAACAGTTTTCCTTGACTGCTAAGCCAACACCCTAGCCCTGTGGGCAAGCCTTCTCACTACCTACCATTCTCCTCAGAGTCTTTTTAAGCCACACACTCCTCAGAGATGAAACTCAGCAGGCAATTTTCTTTTGAACTGCAAACCAAAAAAACCCAGCTGGCTCTAGGAAAAACAAAACTTGAAGTATCAGTCCTGATGTACACTGAGTAAAGTTTATACTGGTCCAGCATGTTCCTTTGTAGTAAGAACAAAATGCCTTTGAAGTGGGATGCCAGGAGCTGATCAGTCCACCTACCTGGTGGAAGACTACTGCTAGCTTACTAGAGACAAACCTGGGCAATACTCCTCCTAAATAAAATTCACAGCTGTGGACAGGACAGGAAAGGTCTGCCTGCTCACCTGGCTGTTAAAAGTATCAAATCTTCCTAGCTAAGTGCCATCAACAGCTGCAGAAACAGAATTTTCTCTCTAGAAACTTCTCATATTCATGACGATGTTGCCTTCTTCCTTGGCCAGTAAACTGTTCCCATGTTTCTGCTGTCATCCCTACACATTGAAATGGCAGCTCAAAAATTGATTAGTACTGCTTTCAGCAATTCCTATTTGGTTTTGTGAGCAGCTGTGAAACCAGAAGACTGTCGGGTCTCATTCTGTAACTGGCTTCCTGACAAACTCTGTATTAGAAGCAAGTAAAATAAAAAATGGAAAACCACAGTGAAGACCAGCAGACTCATTCACTCGGAGCAGCTAGAAAAATTCCTGTGCAATTACATACCCTTTTTCCCCAAAAAGGCTCAATAGGAACAAAATTCCCAGCATTAGCTTACGTTTTTAAGTGACTTAGGTTATGTAAGCTCTATAGTGCTGCTCTTCAGACCTTCTCACTAAACTTTCTGTAGCTACTGTAGCCCACATTGTACAAGAACAGCCATGTTGGGCCTAATCCAAAAGTCCATTTAGCCCAGCCACCTAGCCTAGGGTGAAGGACAGAACCTGTTACTGAAAGCAGCCCATTTAGTGACATTCTATAAACTTTTAAATAAAGCATCAAATACACACACAGACCCCCAAAAAAGCATAGTAGATGAATATTCATTTGGCCTCTAAGTACCTCAGGGATTTTCAGATTTCCTAAGACAGATTCTGTCTCCTTACTAGGTGCCAAGGCTTTATCTGTCTTTTAAGTATTTCCCAGTCTCTCACTGAACCTTTGAAAACGTTCAGCCCCAACAGCATCCTTGGGGCATGGTCTCCCACTAGTTCTGTTTGATGCCTCCTAAGTCAACTGAACACAACAACAACCTTAAGTTTACAGTTCTATGAAGTTACTTCCACAGGAAGAGACAACCCTCTATGGAAGTCACCATTTACTGTGGAACTGTTAAAGTTTTCAAAGAATTAGATTCCAATTTCTGTATACAAGCCATCCTTCACTACTGATAAGACATACCTCTGTAACTAAATATTTATATAACACTGTAACTTAAGAAATGTAATTTTAAAAGCCTGTGTGCATGTCTCCACTTTTTGCAAGTTTTCACTTTCTCAAGATACCATTTTTGTCATGAAATGTCTTGGATGCAAAGCAGAGCTCACTGCTGGCAGGTAGAAGGCAACAAAGAATAACAAAAGGAAAAACATAGTATTGACTCAAGCTATGCTGGGATACAGAGGAAATCTATCAGGTCTCTAGAGTTTGAGACATAATTGTAAATTAAATGCGCATAAGGCTGTATATTATCTTAGGATTAATGCATATTAAAGGACATCTGTATCTAGACATTTAAAAATATGCACTATCTAGGGACTGGAACAACTCTGTTCAACAGGAGGTCTCACTGAATCCGAACAGTGATCTCTAAGAACCGCCCTTGTATTTCTGTGTGAAAGCTGAAATTTATTCCTTAAATCACTATCACTGTGATGTGATACCAGTATTTTTTTCAATTATACCAAAATACAAAATTTCCATGAAGTCCACCTTTGCTCTACAGAATCAGTAAAACTTACAAAAAACTAGTAAAAATGGGGCATTTTTTGCAGGTGAAGAAAGAAATTAACATTACTGTCATGCAGTTACTAAGAAACTCAAGTTTCACAACCTATCTCTTGGCTGTACACAAAGCACAAGTTGTAGCATGGTTACACAGAAGAGAAATCTGCAACTGAAATGAGCAAGGTTGCAAGAGAAGGGCTAGAATTTGTAGTTTCTGGCATATTCCTCCCTATCCTCCCACTCCCCAACGTGGGAAAAAACCTTATGGGTTACAAATTTGAGTGTGTTTTCCTACCAACCTTTAACATGGCAGCCAGCTTTACTTTGAGAGGCAAGAGAATTACCTTAGATCTACAAACTTTCACTGAGAAGCCCAATTCAAAACTGCTGTGTAAGAGGGAAGACAAAAGATGACAAAGACAGGTTATCTGCTTAAAAGCTCATTCTCTCATGTCTGTGCACAAGCAGAAAAAGCTAAAGTAAGCAGTACTGTCAAGCACGATTCAGGAAGTAAAAAGTATCTGGAGAACGGAAGTATACACAGAGAATTATTACCCTATTTTATCAACTATAACCATATAACAAATAGGCACTGTCTGCTTTCAAATTTGTAACATTACCTCTGTAAGTTATGCAGAAATCTATACCACAGGTTCCTCAGAAGAACAATATACTGTTACTTTTTTTTCTCTTAAAAAAAAAAAAAAAAAAAAATCAAGGCAGAATAACATGAGTTTTCCTGTAATACCTTTAGGGAATAGAATTGTTAGAAACACAGACACAAAAAATCAGAACAGTCAAGGCTAATTTTTGCGTGTACATGTTGCGTACTTAGAAAGTAGCAGGATTGTTTTCTTCCCATTACTGATGTGAAGATGTAGCACTTATCACAGAAGTTTAACCAGCAAATGCCATGGGTTCCTATGCACACATACGGCCCAAACCATTTTAGTTCATTACACATAGTAAGAGAAGTGAACTAAGACTGAAGCAAAAAAATCTCAAAGCACCAAAATAAGCAAGGAAAATTATCCTCACTTCTCACATACTGATGTCCTCCTGTAAAGGTTGTATGTTTACTAACACTTATTAAGTAGTTCATTCACAAATCATTCTGGAAAGAGATGAAGCTGGTTCAGATGCCTGTTAAGTTTCCTTACAGAAACAAAGCTTGCAGCAAAACAACCTGGATTATCATCCACTCTCAACCACCTCAAGGGGTGGGATTTCTTCAAAACAACCCAAAAATCTCAACCTCACGCTAAACTCCATCTTCTCTACTTCCAGTTTTTATTTTAAATATTCTTTGGACTTGTCTTCAAGCTTACCACACCTTACTTTCCCAGAGCTCCACTTACACTGGTTACCCAGGAAAGACAACAGGTTTATCTTCAATTCACAGACAACAGCTCTGCCAGTTCTGTTCTCTCCCTCCTCAGTTTGTTTCTTGTTCTTAATTCTAGCTAATGGAGGCTTCCAGTGGCTTTCAAAACAACTCCTAAAAATCTTCTCTCTTACATTTTACCACAACAATTTTAAACACAAGCTCCTATGGCAGTCTGTAATTAAGTATACCAAAACAGGTACAGTAACTTCTGATAAAGGGCTACAACTAATTAGCGCTATTAGGACATGCAAGGATGAACTATAGAGAAATGAAAGCATTCTCCCTTGTGGCATTTTGGCTTTTTTTTTGCAAGTCAGTGACCTCCACCTGTCACAATACTTACACTTGGTTTTTCCCAATATCTTTTGTGAAAGGTTCTCAAAGCACTAAGGCATGTTGCACTGCCAGCAATATTTCGTAACATGAAACTTCTAACTTAAAGGTATCAATTTCCCAGATCCTTGGGATGAATATCCAAATTAGAACATGAAGTAGTCTTATTTTTAGGAAGTTAGCACTCAAGATTTCAGCTCTACTGTGCTGAAGAGATACACAGTTCCTTGATTTTTCTGTTTCTTTCATTCCCTATGAGGCCATCAAGAAAGCATAAGCTACCACGATCTCATCAGTAAAAAGTAGTAGAATGAGGCACAAGAAACTTTAGTAAAACAATAAATAAATACAGTCATAATTTAAAGTTAGTACACAAAAATTTGCCAAATGAGGTAGCAGAAACAGAATTGTATACAATAAATGCAGGTTCAATGTTGTTTAAGTCAAAACAGACTTCTGTTAAATGCAAATAAGCTGAAAGAAAGCAGGTGCAATGTAAGAGCCAGTTCCAAGTCATCCTCCCTCAATAGACTTAAGCTTAAAAAAAGCAACACCACATGAACACAACGAAGTATACACCAAATTTCTAATTTCTTCATACACGTTGTCAAATTCAGATCACTGGGGAAAAAACTTCAAGAGATTTTTTCATATTCATTAAAGTAATATCCGTTAAACTAAAAATAAATACGAGTTCTTTGAACACGTAAGAACTGTCTCTAGCCACAAGAGAACAAGAGCCATTTAGAACATCTTAACTGCATGAGCAACAAATCTATGCAGGAACCTTTGGTCACACACTTCAGTCAATTACATATAAATTCTTAATTTTCATTTAGAATAATCCACAAATACTGACTGACAAATTGTATTTTCTAATTTTTACCTCTTAGAACTAATCAGTTTTTTGGGGTTTGGTTTTGGCTTTTTTTGAGGGGGTGGTGGGGTTTTTGTTGTTTGGTTCTTTGTTTCTCTGGGGGGGTTGTTGGTTTTTTTGTTTGTTTGTTCGTTTGTTTGCAAAGGACCTTTCATTTCTTTCTAAGTACATAGAACATGAACCCAGCTTCCCTATCATCATTTCTTCCTCTTAATTATTGGTACAGTGGCAGCTTTGAGGAGTTATCTTAAAACACAGAATTTATGTCAATATATGTCAATATTATTTATGTCAACAAGCACCTAATTTTAAGATAAACAAGTTAAGACAAAAGACAAGACAGACCAAGAAATTTGTTTCCTTTCTCTTATTAACTGCTCTTCAGAAGTGTCACTGCAAAAACATGTCATCTATTGCTGCAGGTTTCCTGGGGTATATTTACAGACAAAATAATCACAGACATTCCAACTGCACATCAGCCTGCGACCTTAATTGCTCTGAATCATAACTTCCTGCACTTCAACAGGACTCATTTTCAGGATAATCCAACCTTCTGGCCCAGCCAACAGAAAGTTTGATTAACTTCCCCTCTAATAGCCAGCAGAGTTTGGTTATGCCTGTTAATCTTTTGGTATTGTCTGCACCATATGAACTGCAGCATGAAATAAAACTGCCTAAAAAGACAACAAAAAACAGCACCAGTAACTTTTGTGAGATACAGCAACAGCAGACATACAAAATGTACAATCAGGTGTTGAGAAAATAAAACAAACCTCAGCGACAGACAGAGGTGACAAAGCAGAGGGATATCTGAATCATCCATTTGAAAAATAAAAACACAAATCAAAGAACTACAGGGTATTTTCTCTTGACATCATAAATGTTAAATAAAAACTCTCTCACCTCAACCATCAGCCTCTTGCTTGATGCACCAGGCATCAAAAAATTTGAGGTTTACAACCAGGTAACTAGAAGGACAATTGTGAGATTTGGTTTCACTCCCCCTGCAATTAAAATACCTAGTGGTCTCTTAATTTTTATCATCTTTTTCATAAACAGAAATTTTGCTTACCTGATGCAGAGTTCATTATGTTCTGCTGCACAGAAGGACTGGTGGGAGCTGTAACATTCATCTGGGAAAGCATGGCCTTCCTAGGATCTTGCCATGTTGTTGTTTGATCAATGTGACTAAGACAAAACAAAAGTGAGAGTTAGGACAGTCATGCATTCACAGCAATGACCTCCTAGGACAGAAAGTTGAACAAAAGGTTAAGCCTGCCACCAACAGCCACATTCAAAATCAAGCAAGAACTCTTTGGATTCTTCCCAAGCATCAGAGTATGATAAATTCTCAACCCTTTACTCTGGCCACCAACACTTTCCCAAGAAACAGCTGTAGAGATCAGAGCCAGAGCAATGATGAGGTTAACACTCAACATGAATATCATGATCTAGACTGTTGTGCCATGACTAAATGCTGTACCCTTGAACTAAGCATTCATTCTCTTCCTTTTCTCATGGATTAGTTTCTTGTCATTTTTAAACGTGACTCCAGCGTCTTTCAAACCAAGACAGGTAAGTCTGGAATCTCAAGCACAGTCCAGTAATTTGGCATGCTGAATTAATATTCAGTGCCTAAGGAGCTGTAATGAACTTGCCAGTGAGTAATCATTAGTGGTCCCAAACTTTCTGTGCATAGATCACATCCTTGGATTGCTTCATGGACTACTCCCCCTCACGAGTGACAACTGAACAAACTCTCTGTGGTAACTGCAGGAACCAGTCACTAGAGCAGTATTATGAAAGAGATTTGTAGCTCCTTTCAACTTCATATGAAAAGACCACACTGAATATCAAGTGACTTAACTATCCCTCTGCAGAATCTCAATACAAAACTTTGGGATCTTAAATTTATCTGTTTTTAAAAAACTGGAAAGCACATTTGGCTCTGTCATTCACAAAAGTAGGTATTCCATTCAATAAAAATAAAAAAGTGCACCTTTTGCATAGGTGATTAGCATGTTTTGCTAACAAACACAGATTACTCATAACATGCATCAACTTTATCTTGATGCCATTAAACAACATTGTTACAAGAAGATGTGGGCAAAAATAAAGATCCTAATACACACTGAGCATTGACAACAAAGCTTGTTACTGGCTATTTAAAACTTTTATTAAAAGTCATATTCAAATAGTAATTCATTATAATCTCGTGCATCATTAAGTTGGTACCAGTCCTTCCTTGTATTAATAATCCTTAAAGTTACTTTTTTGTGAATTACATGGAATGCCCATTTTCATTTACTGCAACAATCACACAACATTTAAAGCTGCAATATAAATACTACTGGTGTCTGACTTTGAAACTAGGTATTCCAACATCTACTGCTTTGTAGCCATGACTTGCATTCTGTTGTGCATGTATCTTGTGGATCAGTGTGCATTTTTACTGGACTGTATCAGGCTGTATATTTTCCATCTCTTTGTCGGGAATAAATAATAACTGTGCAACAACTGTACCAAATTACACAGTTTATTTTATCTTAAAGCATAGTTAAGTTTAGGAGCTGATACTGTGTTATGTCAGATGTACTAAAGGGATATATAATTCAAATAGGGTGACCTCAACACCAGCATCTTTGTGGATGCTGACATCTGACCCTGGCACCCGGCTCTCCACCAATGAGAAAGGAACCTAAAAAAAGCACTGTTAAGATATAATTCATTTGATCAATTTAAGGAACCTACTGCACATGAATCAGGCCTATTTTCTCCTTCAAGTAGGGAACCTAAGTTAATTAGGTCAAATACTGGCATTAGAAGAGATGACTTCAAATTTCATTTATGTATTTGCATGACCACAACATCCAAGAGCTCTGATCATAAATTAAGACCTCATCAGAAGTCAAACTGGATGAATGAAACAGAGTATTATTTTCTTCCTGCCCTAAGCGACTAATTGCTATGCCTAGAAACTTACTAACGAAACCCTGACTGCAACAAAAACAAGCTCCACTGAAACAGTTAGTGTTTTTAAGGTGTTCTTCTATGTTCAAAAAGTTGATACTTTTAAAATATTAAATTCTGCAAATACTTAATAATTTCAAACAAGTGAGAGAAAGACCAGAAACAAACTCAGAAGGTCATAAATAAGGAAGTCACCAAAATTCTACTTGTGTAGAATTTTTTATTGTGCTCTAATTGATGAAGGGATTTTGCATTATAAGGTAGAAGGTATCACAAAGTGGCTTTAAAAATTTGTTTATGATATGTAAGCTTTACATTCTCTAAACAAGCCATTCTAGATCAAAGAGTTACAGACACACTGTAGCAGGGTCAGAAAATATGAAGGACTCTTATTTTTACAAAAACATAGTAGTAAACAAAGCTCTACTTTGCCTGCATGTAGCAACTACAGCCAGTTTTCCCTTGTATACAGGAAACACCCCACTAACACAGCATTCATTAAAATGGTGTCACTGTTTTAAGTTTCCACCACACAGCTCATTTAATACAGGTCCTACTAAGCACACTGAGTCTTTGGTTGCATCCATTTTCAAACATACAGCTCCACTGAGAAACATGTCACATGCAGCAATACTTCTTTATTCCCTTTTTTGCCCATTTATTTTTTAAACAGGACACAACCCACTGAAGATTGCCCTATACATAAAGACTGGACTATACACATACTTCATGGTGGTGAATATTTTTTTCACTTTTTTTTGCCAGTTTTGCAAAGCAGTGGAAGCAGGTAAAGATAATACAGATGTATAAACACTGCACAATAATGCTTCACATGATATGTGTTTAAATTACAGTACCACCATGTGCTACCCCTCCTCTCTATTCCTGATTTGGTTTATTTGCTTGGCTCAGTTCTGGGTACAGTGGAAACTGGGAAAACACCACTGTAGCCATGATTGCACTGTTGTTTATTTCCATTTACCTCCTACAAAAATCCATGTAATACTGTGCACTTATAAAATGTCTACCTGAGGTACACATTTTATAGCATTTATTTTATATGCTATTTGAGTGAATAGTAAGAAAAAGAAAGAAAAAAAAAATGGTCTCACTGCATTATAGAACCATTCTTGCAGTTAACTGTAGGAACACACTGAAACAACATTCACTGGCTTTTCCAATACCTGAATACAGGAGAGGTGAATGGACTACAAAAGAAGCAGTTTTAAAAGTACTTCCAATTTTGAACACAAGGAAGATGTTACTGATTCCTCAAGACTGCTTAAGCATACCACACCAAGCACAGGTAACGTTCACATGGAGCTGTTAACACTCATTTTTTGGCTCCCAACTTTTCCCTTGTGGAGTATCACTGGAGAGAATTCAGTATGTGCCTTACTTTACCAACTGTACTCCAACCAGTAGTCTTCTTAAAGCACAAACTCACAGAATAAAACTCTTAAAATAAGCCAGCTGATTACTTTAAAATCATACTGAAGATTAGTTTAATTCAATAAGGCAAACTCATTGTCTCCTCCCATTCACCTCTGGGCTTCCTGACCTGTGTATCTATTTCCCCAACACCTTTCTCTTCAACTACCCTCAAACCAACTAACCTCAAGTCCTTACAGGGATCTTACCTGCTCCATGTCCTGAGTTTTGGAATGCTATATACCAACAAAACACCCCAGATGCATTACAACATATAAGATTTTTTTCTGCAACTTCCAAATCACAGTTCACTAATCTACAAAAGGCAAAGCAGGCAACCCCCCACTTACCTCAATGAAATGTTCAAACAAATCCTAGTACTACAGAAAGGAAGAAAGGTCTTAATTTTTTTCAGTGTCTGCAGCACATGCACTAGGGTAACCTAAACCAACACTCTGTATTTCTCATTATCAGTTTAAGTATGGAAACAGGACATTCTCCACAGTAAGAACTTTCCCTCTATTTTGAGTAGCAGCACATAAAAGGTCTAAATGGACGTAAGAACCCCCACACCAACCCTCCATTATCTTTCCCTGCAACAAACAGGTTTTTCCATAGCAGCTGCATTATGTGACAACTGCCCTAATCCTTCCATTTGTTATCTTCTTTTTCACATGACCTGAGCCATATCTTCATAAAGTACTATTGTCAACCTCCAAATTAAAAAAAAATAATTACCAGATTATATCAAATTACTGGAACCCATAAATCAGCCATTATATTTAGCACAGTATTATTAAATTAAACTTTTACCTACCCGTGAACCAGAATCACAGCTCTGTACTGTGTGCACAGAACAAAATGAAGGAACAGTCTTGGAATAAAATTCACTGATTCTAAGACAATCAACTTAAGTAACTTAAGTAACTTAAGACATTTGATATCTCAGAATAAATTCTCAGATCCAACATCTCGTTATATGACATGATTTACTATTGTTCATGTATATCTAGGTGAAGCAAATACTTGTTAAATCAAGACAAATGCCATAGAAACTAAGCAAAGCAATTTAGACTGTACCATAAATGTAGGTCTGTGATATCTTAGACCTTAGAAAGACAAAGCTAAAACTCCCAGAGCATGCTAAGCATTTGTTAGCAAACTTCTGTCAATTCTGGTATCAAGAAGAGTGACTGTTCCAGGTCACACCACGCTTCACAGAAAAGCACTTTCAAAGTGCTGTGCATTAAGAAGAATCAAGCTGCCTCTACTCACTCATCTCCACGTTTTACAGTCATATATAAATGATTTACATATTGACAATAACAACTTTAAAGCATAGAAAAATGTTCTCATTTTATGCATAGAGTATTTCTGCAGTTCCTAAGAATCAGAATTTTTAACTGAAGGAAATATTTACTGGCATTAAATACTATCACATGCCTGAAGCTTTGTCAGATTCAATTTCTAACTTAAAGATTTGGTGATTTGGTTTTTGCAGGGGTGGAGGCATGTTAGAGTGAGGGTTTTTTAATTTGTTTTTTGGATTCTTTTAAAAGTACAGTGGAAATAAGCAAGAGATCCAGAGGGGAAAAACAAGTTTTTATTACTACATACTGAAAATAACTTTTAGATGCCAATATACTAATAAAATAAAACCATTTCTAAAAGCAAACAACAGATCTGCCTTTGCACAAGGTGCAATCAGTACACCTTCACGTTTGTACTCCTGTTGCTGCACTGAAAAGACATGAACTGTGTTAATGAAAGCCATGCCAGAAGGAACTAACACACAAAGGACACTCAGTCTCCTAAATGCTTTGAGAAAGGCTCATCCATGAGGCCTTGTTTTTCCAATTCTGTAGTATTTATTGCAACTATTGTTCCCATGCTGGTACACACACTTCCCAAGGCATGTTCAGAACTTCATTTGTAGAGCTGAATTCTCAAGCATTACAAAGCCATAATTATTTCTTCCCCTTTTTTTGCTTTTATTAGCACAAAGTCACCTCACATTTGGTACATGTCTGTTATGACGTTCATAGTGAGAGTTTTCACAGTAACAGATCTGCTCAGAAAAGGTATAATTAACACAAGCAAGTCAGAAATTGTCAGATTATTTCACTAAAATGCGTATCAGAAAGAGCCATTATGACAAAAAGCAAACAACAGTAAAAAGGTATTTTAAACTAAGTTATCAGGTGAATGTACTATGTGAAGTTCATGCAACAACAAAAACGTAAGGAGGTCTGATTTACACATAAGAGAAAAGCCAAACATTCTGAAAGACAAGTTGTTCTTCACTATAAAAGCATTAAAAAAAAAAATAAAAAAATCACACAAGTATCTCTCAAATGTGTAATGCTTGTGTTTTACCACGTAGGTAAGTCATATGTCCGTGAGAACATTATTTCCAGTCTCTAGTGAAGTTGAGATGACTAACCTGAATTTTGGTTTTCAGATGCTTGTGAATATTTTAGGAATTCAGTTGAAATCTTATTTTATTAAAACCAAAACACAAACAGCACTGGCCATATCTTAACAGACCTACCAGAACTGCTGACTTGTCATTTTGTACTTTTTGTATGGGGGATGGATTGAAAAGTCCCTGTGTAACAGATGCAAACACACAAATGAAGCGAAGCCTAATTATTTTCTAAACTTTATGTGAAATTTCAGGTTTTCCTTATATCCCAAGTATGAACTGCTCCATTGACAAGCATGTTTCCTATGATTCTCTTTTACCTTGAATGAATGAGATACAGATTCTGGTAAAACCAGACAGTTTCCTCAATCCACATAATGCACAGGTTTCTGAAAGCTTTTCTCTTTTATTTCTTTTCATCTGAGAACTTTAAAGATTAGAAGAGTCATGACCAGAGTAATTTTCTCCTCATAAATGCTACTACTGAATTATTTTAGAGCTATTACCAGTATGTTTTGGTAATCCGGACTTGATACACATATTCTGAAAGTTAGTTCTCCCTCTAGCACTAGAAGAAACTCAAAATTCCTGCTCCTGAAAGTACAATAAATCGCCTCAAAAAACAAACACAAGCAAATAAACAAAAAAACCACAAAAACACAACAAACCCCCAAAACAACAGGGGAAGAACAAAAAATGCAAAAAACCCCATAACAAAACAAATCAAACTAAGCCTTAGCCAAATCAAGACCAGAGCTGGAAGCAAATGACTACCAAAGGCAGCAACAGGTGGAAGGCCAAGATCAGTCTGACACGGCAGATGGACTAGGGGACCCCACTGGTGAATTTTCCACAGTTAAGTGGGGAAAAAGATGAAGTTTAGAGTGTAAACAGCCTCAGTATGAGCTGCTCTGACTACCGTGCTCAACAACTGGAGTGTAGTACGTGGAGATTTCTGCATTATGGCTTATGCTGCTCTTAGAATATTACACACAATGGGGTGGATTCAGGTTTGTTCGAGGGTTGAAGCTGTGACATTCTTTGTGAGCTTTTTTTTCTTCCCTGTTCAAGGGATTTCAAAAATTGGAAAAGATTAGAACATGAAACTAAGTCTTTAGCTATATGGATAATCTTTAATTAGGCACTGCTGACTTAAAAGTGAAGTATATTTCTTTGCAGATGTTGTAACAAAGTCACAGATTTATACCTTAAGTAGCATTGAGGGGAGATTTAGGCTAGACATTAAGAAAAAAATCTTTCCTGTGAGGGTAGAGAGACGTGTATAGGCTGCCCAAGGAAGCTGTGGATGCACATCCCCAGAAGCATGCAAGGCCAGGTCGGATGGGGCCTGGAGCAACCTGATCGAGTGGTAGGTGTCCCCAGGGCAGGAAATAGGTGATCTTTAAGGTCCCTTCCAACCCAAACCGTTCTACGATTAATACATTGTTTAAGAAGACAAATTTCAACTCCAAGAAGCAACATTAAAGAGAAAAACCTGAAGGGGAAATGAGATAGATTTGTTAGGAATTATCAGTACCCCAAATTCAGTCCTCCACGAACACTTCCTTAAACTTGCACCTTCCTTAAATTACAAGAGACAACACACTTAAAGGGGCCCAAAATCCTTGAAGGGCTTTCCAACCATCTTTGTAAATAACAAATCTAACAAAAGGAAAAGCTATTGATCACACTGCAATTGAATCTTGTCTGCTAAGAGATGACACTTCATTTGGGAAAGCACAGTGTTTCCACTTGTCATCTCTCTATTAACTTGCAGTATTTCCCCAGGCTTTGGGATTATTGCAGCGTAATATATACAAAAGCACACAGCAGTGAAATCAGTAACTTCTTATCTGACTGTTTTCAAAAAATGTCAGAAAAAAAAATGCTAAAATTCATAACATAGCTCCCAAGGACAACAATATCTCCAGGCATGGCCTAATTGCCTTGAGAAATAGAAATATAGGTAGAAGTTCCTGAATATTGCATCAATACATAATTTGGCTGTATTTTTCACTCTTCCATACTCTTTCTTCTGCTTGACAGGTCTTTATGTCTAAACAAAGCTTGTGTTGAACTATTCCATCAGTGGTAAACTACCTCACCAAACCATACCACAGGCATAGGATGACAAACAGCACACTGGTGATATGACACCAGTCAGTTCTATGTGCTCTGTACCTTGCAAAAGCATACCTTAAAATCAACATGCAATCGCTCAGTCTACAACCACACTTTGTACCACAGCTGGGGTTTCACTACTTTTGAGATAGAACACAAGCAAAACATATGAGAATGGTGACCACAAACATCCTGTTGACCAGGTGGGAAGAGAGTATCAAAGCTCCAGCCCCGTAACTGAAATATGAAAAAGAACCATATATGTTTTCATACATAATTACAATCTCAGCAGAAATTATTCAGCAAATTAATGACTTCAATCTGAGCTAGAACAAAAAAGCAAGGGAAGCTTTAACGTCTTATGTGTCTCTGAGAAAAACCTATGTGGTGCAGAAACGTATTTTGAATAGAGTCACTAAGCATCCAGAAAGTTCTACAAATCCCTCTGGAATTTATTCCAAGTGCTTGCAGCTTGAAAGACACTGAGAGCTACCAGAAATTCCTGACAGCACGGCCCATAGAGCTGTGGACACCAATACATTAAATAGTGAGTTTTTACAGATACACAAAATACAGAATTTAACATTAAGTTACTGAAAGGCAGTCATCACTAGCACTGGCCTGCATGCAGACAGTGTACAATACCTACTTGAGCTTCTATACATACATACACTTACTATTCAGATTATAAACACTTTCCTGTTTTGAAGTTGCAGAGCAGCACTGCCCTTCTTAGGAAAGCACTCACAGCAAGGTTCTCATTTTGGAGTGTGTAATGCAAAAATGAACCACGAGCAGTAGGCAGTCTGTATGTGCATGGCTAACAGAAGAGATGATGGCATGATATGATGTCAAAGGTTTGTCAAGGTAGCACCAGTTTTTTTACAACGTACTCTTGAAACAACTGCCATTAGTCAAAGGAAAAATGGAAGTAATAACATTGTTTTTGTATTTAATATTCCCCTTCCTCCTGTCCCTCTTCTGATCCTTGCGCTCAAGGACCCCATCTAGAAAAACAAGGCTTAGAATGGTTTTAAATTTGTTCTCAAAAATACGATTATTGGATTCCTCTGTGGATTTCCCTAATAAAATAAGATTATTCTCCTAGTTTCCAGGGGGGGAAAAAAAAAAATAAAGCGCATAAAACCATTTTCATTTCCAGGGCTCTTTCCATTACATTAATAACTATAAGAAACAGTAGCATTACAGAGACTAAAACTCCTACACTCTTTTTATCAGTTCAATAATTCGATAATTTCCCAAACTCCATAGACAACTAAATACTGTATCACCAGATTAATTTTACTTTAAACTTGCCCTCTCAGCTCTACGTAAAGGAAACTTTGGGGGCAGGGTGGAGAGGAGGGGGAGGTTAAGTAGTTTGCATCCCATGGCTAACTCACTCTGCATACTCAGAATTCATGTTTCCTTCATTTTAAATGAAAGAGACAGAGGCAAATGAAGAGACAAATGGCAATTCTAGAGGAAGACCTCTTTCTGCTTCTGTTTTAATTGTTGGATTTGTTTAACTTTACAGATAGGTATATATGCCCCTGCATAGCAAACACAGAGACTTTCTCAAGATACAACTATTTTGCCTTCTGTAACACTAAAGACAAGATTACACAAACACTAACTTGCACATCATTAAGGGAAGGGCAGATGATTTTCAGAAGTGATGGGCCACAGAAGCCTCTATCACTCTCTTGCCCTTTTATCTCTGAGATTCTATCTCAGTTCTCTCTCCCTATATAGCTCTTAAAAGCAGACAAAGAAAACAAGAGGGAAATCAAATGCCTCTTTGCATGAACAGGAGCCAGGCAATTTTACACCCCTTTCTCTATACCCTATTTTGGTTGCCTGAAGGTTTTCAAGTCAGAGAGGCTTGCCTAAGCATGCTGCAATAAAAGCTGCTATAGTCAGCTGCCTCAGTATCTAAAGGGGGTTCCTAGCAATCCTTTTGAATAACCCTGAGGCTAACCACCAGCAAGGAAAACAAAATATTAAGACAAAAAGATTCTTTAGGTTGTTTCCTTATTGTATTAAGTAGGAAGTCTTAAGAGGGCAGTTCAAACTGGTTGCTTGAGTGTTCAGACAATGATCATTCCCAGATGGCCCTGACAGGATGAGTTGACTCTAAGAAACCATTAGGAAGGACCTACTATAACTGAATGCAGATTTCTGCTACAAAGAATAAATTAGTGTTTTTCTTGTAATTAAAATAATTAATATTCACAACTGTTTTTAATGTATGCTTCAGAACTGATACTTCACACCTTAAACTTACCAGTTTAAACTGAGTTTAAATGTTCTCAGTTTTAGTCATACAAACAGTCCTAATCCTTTCCCTCATTTCAGACTGTTGCTTAGCAAAGAAACAACTCCCATTTGCTTTCTCTATACTTACCTGGGTTTTAATGGGTGGAGGGGTTTTATTTGTTTTCCTTTTTCACTTCCATTTCCTGTATTATTGTGTATCCTGTATTTTTTCATCTCTTTTTAACTCCTCATTATGACCATGTTTCAGAGAGAGCTTTTTACTTTTACAGTTCCAACAAACACTGCCTGCTGCTGAGGTTAGAGGCAATGATTCTTGTCCCTGAAGACTTTGCAGATCACCACATAAAACAAAGACAAAAAATCTTCCAACAGCAAGTTGCTGCCTGAATCAGTACTTGTGAGCTACCTGCTCGGCCAACTCTCAGCTATCTTGCATACTTTTTTTTCACAAGCAAATTATTCTTTATCATCCCCCACACTTCAGCCCCCCAGGAGACAGATTTCCCAAGTTCCAATGCACCAGAAGCAACAGATTTCTCAGCACCCAGATAAAACACACTGTCTAAAGGCAATGCTTTGAAAAGCTATTTTTATTTACCCAGTTAACTTAAGACTGGCAAATCCAATACAATACTGAGTACAACTATGGGAAGAGATTAAGCTACTTAGAATATATAATTTAAAATCACAGCTGTAATAATTGAAGGTATAGCATACTTGAATACAACAGCTATTATATTTATTTTTAAATGGGACCTCAAAATGTTTTCAGCCCGAGGATTTTCAAGTTCCAGGTTCTAAATTTTCCTCTACGGTTCATAAAGAATTTGAAGAGCACCAGGTAGAGTATTTCAGAAATAAACATTTGTGAAATAAACAATGCAAAGCAAAATTAACTTCATTGCAAGTTTCAGAGGGTATCAAATGGCAATTTCCACTTCTATTTTATTACTAAGAGTTGGGGAAAGTAACAGAGAAACTTAATGTTTGACACCGAAATCACCATCAGCACAAGGAACTCTCTGGAAACAAAAACTAAAGACTCATGTATTATTAAAACATGTCTTGGGTTTTAATTTATTACATTAAAATCACCATAACATGTACTTAAACATCAGGTTTTATGTATTTGATTTGCTTTCTGAGTATCCTTTGGAATTAAAAATCGATATTATAAATGTGTTGAGCAGGGGACTTTGTTTAAAATCACACCACTTAAATTACTGTCAGTTCCTAAAGAACAGATGTCATTGTAGCCTTTGCCAAAATTTGCAACTACCATGTTTCATCAATAAATACAGTGAGGTATTTCGAAAAGCTGTACAACCCTACCCTTAGGTGCAAAGCAGATCACAAAATAAAAATCACAGATCTACAACTTTCACTAAATTGCAGCAGGAGATTTATAGTAAAAGCTGAAGTTCTAACTAAATATTCAGTAACTTCAAATTAGCATCTTGAATTATACTATATATTATATATAATATTATATAAGATTAAGAATTCTTGCAGTCTCCATCTACTACTTATCAAAACCAGCATTCAGCCATTGGGAAGGGTGAGAGGGGAGTGTGCTGCTGCAGTGGGAGAAGAACCATTTATTTCACCATTGGTAACATTTTTAAAACCACACAACCTTAAAAAAACATGTCTAACATTTTAAAATCATGCTTACCAGTAACAGGCCTCTTTAATACACTGAAGGTATGTATACATCCTACCCATGTAACGTTAGGATACGTGAGTTGTCTGTCTTTCTTAAAGGCAAAGAACATTATAATGAAGCCCTCCCTTCAGCACAGTTCCCCCTTCCCCTTTCTAATAGCTCCTATCCATTAGCTTCATCAAACAAATCTTTATGCTTGAACACTGTAGGGTTTATTTTTCTTTTAGGAAATGAGGCCAACTTGTAACACAAGAACTCTCTTGCAGTGTTTGCTGACCATTAGTCAGCACTTCCCGATGACCCACCCCTTTCCTCCACTCCCTTTCAGTTCCAAATGCCACCATTATCAACTTCCAGCTTTTCTTTTTTCCGCCTGAAAAATTCACAAACTGTTTTAGAAATTTCTTTGGCAGCAAAGAACCTTTTTACAGTCAGTATTAAGCCACTCTGGACTCTTGGAAAAACTGAGCTCCTTTAACCTCTTCTATCAGACAGGTTTTCTATTGCAAAAGTCATCTCTCATCACCATGCTACACGGCTACTTTTACCCAGCAACCAGGCAGTCAAAATTGTTTTAAATCCTTCAATTCAAATACAATTGTAAGTGCAGAATGTAAATGTTTGATCTGTATTCAATTATCTGAACCAGTTGTTTCTAGTCACCATGTACTGAAAGCTTTTTAAAACACATGTAATTTTTTCACATCAATTTTGTACTCAGATTTATGGAAGAAGGAAACAAACCACTCTGATCTTCCTGTTCCAGTCTTAGTTTTTAACTGAGAGGTTTGAATAAATCAAAAAAGTAAACATTCACTTGGCTAACACTTTCTGAGCTGTGGTTTAACACTTTATAGTTCCAGGTAGTTACCCAGCAACCTCCTTCCAGAATTTATCACTTGAAGTTTAGCAGCAAACATACACTGTTTAGTGTTATCTTTAAAATTTATTCCGCAATAACTTTATATCACCACGCAGGTCATAATTTTAACTTTATCTCAAAACCTTTCAAATGTAAACTGCACATTAAAAAGAAATCAATGTATTCCAGATACAGTGACTCTAGTTTTATACATTGGCACATTACACCTTCTAGTCACTCTTCTAATACCTTGCTATCTTTTAAATATCTTTTCAGAAATTGATTCCTTCAGAAAATTGTTACAAAATAAATATATTCAAATAAGAAATGAAAAGGACTGTTATAGATCGGACAGTATCATAATAAGTAGGATAAAAATAAGCTACAAGAAGCCTACTTGCATTTTCTTGTGCATCAAGAAGAGCAAAACATAACAGCATAACAAGGGCAATGAATATGCCACAAAGGACACACAAAATATCCACTATGAAACTGGGAAAGTGGACAAAGCCCTGGAGTCGAGAGGCCCTGTTTCAGAGTCTCCATTTCTTTGTGCTCTATTTCTCCTAATTTCTGACTTGAATTCTTCTATTCTGAGCTCTTTAGGATTGCAGTCTTACTTGACTAAAGGAATCTTGACTGCAGCAATCCTGTAATCTAGCAGTCTATCTGGTCACCTTTTCTACTACATGGAAGAGCTGCTTGGACAGCGAGCACCATCTGAGCAGCCAAATTCCACCACCTGTGCTGGAGCATGCACAGGGCTGTTTGGAAGCTGCTTCCCCAGGTGAGAAGAGGAGGAGGAGGAGGAAGCAGAGGAGGAGAAGGACCTCAAGGCAAACTCCTCTAGATCACAGAGCAGGCCAGGAACTGCTCTTGGCTGATTTTTCAATGCAATCAAATGGGGAAGTTGCAGGTAGATGTTGGATTTGCCCCTTAAATACAGCAACTGCAGTGACAGCATATCACACTATAAGTACACACAGAACAAATTTACCTGCTGACTGAATGAGTTGCTTTGCCACAGTTTACTTAGAAATCTGTTGGTGATGAGGGATTTCAGTAAGTTTCCTGGCTATCTTTATCACATGCTAAGTATCTTATCTAAAATCACCATCACTGTTGGGGTAACAGATATCCTGCAGGTGAAAGCTGGTGAAGAACAGTTTGCACAAAGATGGATCATGTCCATGGAAAATTAATTTGCATCCTATCCCGAACTTTGCAAAGGTCTCATAAACTGCTTTACTACTGAAAACTTGTAGCCATTTTGTGGACATACAGCTCATTTAAATTTCTACACTTCCACAAAAATCGAAGGGCACTACACTCCAAAACAACACTCAACTGAAAGCATTGTTTATCTTGCTCCGTAACTATAGAGTTGATTATTTATTTTCAGTCATTTTAGTCACTGTGAACCACTTCAGCACAATAGTGGGGGTGAGTAATTAGGGAGTGGCAGAGGAAAGGATGAAACATCTGAAGAAAGTGAACAGTGGAAGTCTAAAAGAAGAAACATGACTTGCAGAGGAATCTGGCAATCTGGTAATATCAGCATCTCCTGAGGAGCCAAGCTTCATGAAGGGAAGCTTAAGTAGCCAAAGAAGGAGGCTTCAAGTTTACAAACCAGAAGAAGAATTCTTGACCAGAATGAGCAAACTGTTGAGTTCAACTGTACAGAGAAATAAAAGATGAAGCTGAGAGGCAGAGTGGAAGGAAGTACTGACTAAAAACATTATGAACCCTCTCCTGCTCTCAGGCAGAGGAAGAATACAGAAGACTTCAGTTCAGATGGAAGAATTAAATTCTTGAGCAGACACCCATAACACAAGAGGAACACAATTCTGAGACACTAGGAACTGTAAAAGAAGGAAGCAACTGCATTTAAAGACCAGTATTTGAAGAACAAAAGGAAGGAGAAGCTAAGATCTCACAAATTTCCCCCTATATAAGAACGCATTTTGTTTGCTTTTAAATCTGTACGAGTCAGAATAAAGCTTCACATACTTGCAAAGCACAATCACTGCTCCTTCTATTAAGCATCTGAAATGCACTGTGGGAATCAGCTGAGAAACAGCAAAACATCAGCAAAAGCTGCAAAGCATAAGTTTTGCAGTAAAAAAATACATGCCTGTTGCAAACAAGAAATGTCCACTACTCAATGGTAGAATTTTTTAAAGTATTATGGAACTCCTTCACCTTTGAAAACCTTGCTGCCCCCCTCAAGGAAAAAAAAAGTTCCTTCTTTTTTTTTTTTTTGCAATGGTCTCACAGTGCAAATTACTAAATTATTAGATGAAATACTTCTACTGCACCATAACTGGTTAACAACAAAGCTTTTCACTTAGTCTTGAAAAGTGGGATGTTTCTAAACCTATGCAACAAATATCCCTAAAGAAATGTGTATTTTATGTAAGGTGGTAATGCTATTTTCAGCACGGAGAAAGCCAGAACTGATGTAGCAGTTTTGTGCACAAAGCTGCCCATTTGCTCCTTGCTCTCCTTGTTTTTGCTTTGCTGATCAAAGGAGTTGCCAAGTTTTTTTTTTACCATTACAAGGCAGGAAAAATGGCTCTCCTCGGAGAGGCCCCTTGTGAAGGTCAGGAAGGTTACCTCCACAAGCCCCGGAGTCTGCTCTGATGCTGGAGTGATTGGCTGGTTTCCCTGCAGTTACTCTGCATTTCCCCTCCTTCACAATAGTGTGCTGGTTATGGAAACTAAATATGAAAGAACGTGGTGGGGGAGGAAAGAATTTCTATGGAGACACAGTCAAAACCACTCAGAAGTTCTACTTGTCTGAGCAGCCTGAAAATCTACCATTCTATTACATTTGACTTCTTTCTGGAAAACTCAAAAATTCAGCATGTACTCCCTATGTAATAAAAATTTAAAGGGGAAGAAGAAAAAAGAAAGTTTGCATTTTCCTTGAATACAAACAAATGCATACTTGTCTGCCTTGGTCTGGAAAAAATTATTTCTTAAGATGTTTACTTGCCCCATCCCTGGACCTAATCAACTGGAACCCACAGGTCACACCCTCTTAATGAAGACTGAAATGAAGCCAACTAATCAGGATTCAGATTTGCTGCACCTTCCAGCTCCTGAGCAGCATCACATCAGAACATTTATAAAATCTTATCCAAATACATGCAAACTTATTTATATGAATCAGACTCCAATTACTTTAAAGCCCTAAAGTTCAGTAACAAAGATATTTTGGAACACCCACCAAAACAATCAGGTGGCTGACTAAATACCTTTCCCATTTTCCTCACTCAAGCCCAATCCATAGGCAGCAACAATTATTTACTTTGTTCTTAAACATAAAAAACCCCAAACCTATAGTGTATACACTGAAAGCTCTATCCACTTGGAAGTATCTGCTCCTAGGATGCATGCAATATTGGTCTAAGTAGGGGAAGGTAGCATAAAATCTTTGTATATTGAAGAGGAGCTTTTTGAGACTTCATATGTTGGAGGCATAATTTCATGCCACTTTACAAACAAAATTCTGATTCTCACCATTGCTCAAAAGGCCTTCTTACCACCCTGAGAGTCAAAGCAAGCTTTTTATTCTCTGTGTAACTGGAGGTGTTAAGTTCTGCCTCCAGTACCATCTCCCATACGTTTGGACAAGTGAAGCCAATTAAGATTCAGCCAGTGTGTTTGATGCTGAACCCACCTCTGTAGCCATTTTGAGTTCATATTCTCCTTCATATCCTTTGACTCCTACCAGGAGTCAAAAGTACTTCCAGAAGTAATCAAGTTATACAGCCCCACTAACCAGGTTATCTCCATCTTTTTAAGTACACTAGAGATTTAACAATGTCCAGTAACAGAGAGGTTCACACTACAGCTTTTTCTTCCTAGGAGGAATCAAGAGGATTCCTCTTCCTACCCAGTCACCTGTGTTCACAAAACACCTTGGAAAACAAACCCTCTGGTACTAGGAGACAGCGATAAAGAACTGACAATGCCAGAATCCTAAGGATACTAAACTGAAAACAGTAAAATACATCATTAAAAAAAGCAGTGTCCCGGTTCATATAAAAGCACAGAAGAGAAATGGGATTTTGAGCAAGTTACTTCGATCTATTCACTTGTAAAAAATATATACTGTAACTATAACTGTAAAAATATATAGCAGAAAGTACAGACATGTCAAAGGGCCTCCAGAACTGTTTCACCCACTAGCCCACATTCATATCCAAAAGCTTCAGGAGAGCAAAGAATCCACAGAATAGCCATGCCACAACAGAAAGCAAAAGGTATACATAGGAAAGAGCTGCACCTGATCATTGTTAATATTTACAGCAGTTAAGTTTTTAAAAAGCACAAACACACAAGACCAAATTCCTTTTCTCATTTTTTCCAGGAGAGCTTTTCTGACCAACACGTGCCTCCCCCTTTTTTTTAAGCTGGTGTAATAACAGATAGCACTCCTGCTGAAAAACCTTACCAAACTTCAGGTGTCTTTGGGGGTGGCTACAAAGGCCAGCACACCTAACATCTACCAAACCTAAGCTCTCCTCAGCTCCCATGCAAATGCTGGGTGCTGGTCAGCAGAAGATACAGTCATCAGATTACCTGAAACATTTTCTTACAATGCCAACATACCACTTACTTTTCAAACATGACATGCCAATAAAACCCAAGAGGAGAAAGAACTGAGTTAAGAGCCAACACCAGCTGTTGTTTTGCTAGCAGGCACATCTCTGACCACCTTGGTAGGGGAAAAAATTTTTTACTCTTCTGGCTGATGTTGCTATGCAGGCAAAAAGGCACAAGACTGGAGCACATCTCCTGACTCTGCCTTTTTTTATTCAGGTGGTACAAGGAAAAAAACGTCCTTTTGCTGTCATCCACACTAGGGGGCTCTGCTGATGTCCTGCTGATTTTCCAAGAGGTCCTTACTTCAAGACTACATTCACACTCTGCTATCTAAGGAAGCAAGTTCAGTATCTGGAAAAGGTGAAGCAACATCACATTATTGCAGCTCCTGCATTCTTACAGACACCACAGCTAAGAAGGAAAAAAAACAAAACAAAACAAAACCACTTAAAACCTCTGTATCAAAACAAATATAAGACACCAATGAACAAAATCCCCTCCATAACCAGCAAGACCAAGACCCCACCCAAACCTGTAACATGGGAGAAGGCTTAAGTTTAGGGCTATGGTTTGGTATATTACAGGTTCAGATGGCTGTAACTCTTTAAAGATGGCACAACTGGGCCACAGAAAGGACACACTATAGCCAGCTCCTGCTTTCTGCTGTATGCAATGCAGCAGAACTTCCGTGACAGTTTGGGAAGGCACCCCCCTTTTCAATAAAAGGCATTAAGAAAATGCTGAGTCATTTCCTGATAAAAGACTCAAGCAATACAAGAATCCATCAAAGAGATGTAGTACCAACTGCACTGCACCAATCCTGAAACTGCCCAGAGCTCTTCCTTTTTTTTTTTTTTAACAAGTTAGAATGATAGGAAAATTACTTAAAACATCCTAAACACCTACCTTTCTCGAATTTGGAACTGAGGAGAGTTTCACGTGTGGCAAAAAGCTTAACCATGCCATCATGTACTTCACTTCTAGTTTCATAACTTATGATGTAATGAACAGGTCAATAATCTTGTCATTTCTCAATTAACAAAAAATTACACAAAGTGGTAACACAGAATATGAAAGAAGAGTAAGGAAGCAGATCAAAATCAGCTAGTTTCACAATTTCTATTTCAACATACCTATGACTAAACCAATCAAGTATCACATCTGACCTCCAAAGTGAAGTTTTTAGCTTACACTATAACAGGCTTTATTTTTTGTATTCAGCCTCTATGCAGCACTAAAGCTAAAACTGTGTTGCTTAGAAGTGGCCAGTAATTCTTGGCAATTCCAATTCTGACATCATATAAAAATACAACTTCTAAGACTTTTACACTGGAACAACTGAATCAATGCAAATTTACCAAAATTTAATTTTTACTACCATACAACCATGGATATAAACCTCACTAGCTAAACACAAAACTGCAAAATGCCTTGTTCCCAATGCTTTAACGTTATATGAGAACACAGAGGTTTTCCAATAGGAAAGTGAAGCAGGACAGAGAGACCAACAAAACCACACGTGCCAAAACATTTATTAGGAGGCAGCTTAAGACTACTGATCTCAAACTCTTCTGACCACGAAGTGTATCAGTAAAAAAATTTTGAGTATGTGCCCCCACATGTGGAAGTTACATACACATACTACATAACCATTATGTACATTATTAAACATGGACAAAAATAAAAAGGAAAACACTGTGAAATTTTTTAATGTTAATTATTTATGGTACAAAAAACCCCATTTTCTTACCACAGTCCAATGTCTCACACACCACCTGAGTTGCACACCCCTCACACTGGCATCAAAGGGTTTATAGGCTTTCTAAAAGATGAATGTCACCCTCTGAAATGCACTCAAGTTTTAGGATTTGGAAAAAATTTTGCCAAAAAAATTTTTTATTTTTTAAAAAAGAAAATTAAGCTGGTTGAGCACTGTTCTTGTTTGTTTGTTGTACAACTACTGGAAAGGTTAATGAAGGCTACACATTAAAATAAGGCTAAAAGCATGCATAATTTGTCTGTAACACTTCACTCTTTAACAGGAATCTTTTTAGTTATATTCTATCAGAAGTTGCTGACACTTCTTCTGGTGGTGTAGGGAGGAGACACAGCAAAGCTCGCAGCAGTTAAAATTGCAGGATATTATTTTTGAAAACATGACACTGCTTCATCTTTCCAACCGGAAAATCCACTTAGGCACATTAAAAACACTACCTGAAATGAAGAATCTCACACCAAAAGCTGCTGGAATTTTTCTCACCTTTCTGTTTTCATGTATGTAAAGAAAATCTGACCTGGAGCTCATGCTGACGGAGGTCCAGTCCTAATAATTTTCCATCAAATAAAACAGGATTGGGAGAGTGAAAAGAAAAATGGTTGTTCTAGGACAAAGCCAAGTCCAAATCCAGAAGACCAAACAAAATCAGTCAGTAATGATCTGACAGATCTGACATAAAATGCACACGTTTTATGGGTTGGACTTGATGAGCTCTGAGGTCCCTTCCAACCCGGCCAATTCTATAAGTTACTACACAGACAAGGTTTCCCCCCCCATTCACTTCTTGCTGTGGAGAAGGAATCCTTTAGTTTGCCACACTTTTACTATCACAAACTCACATCTGAAGGGAGACCAGGTGGTTAGTGATTGCCTTATGAAAATTAGTATCTCAGAGGATGCTAACTTTAGCCCAGAAGATGCCCTATTAAAGAAAGAGAGCAAGAGACCATGATTCTGTGGCAAGCTATGTAGATACCTGTTTCTTCTAAATGTTACTACTTTTCACTCAGAAAAATTCACTCAGAAATACTAGAATGTATTCAAGCTAATGAGAAGTGGAACAAATTTGAGGTTCAGCACTGCAATGCTTGACCAACTTAGCTTTACACTGATCCAACACTCCTCAAGCATGTAGTGGCACCTCCAGTCATCAAAAAGGTTCAAAACTTGCATCAGTACAGTTGACCCAAAAAACCTAGTAAAGCGAAAGGGGAAATTATGGCCCACTTACTAAGCCTACATTTGTTATGTGAGAGTGCTATTTATAATGTCACATGCTGGAACTTGTTCCCAAGCTAGCTAAACCTACATGCTTAATTGACTCAACAGACAATGCTGCATTGTCAAGCCTAATCTTTTCCTACAGGCTACAGTTTCTAAACTCTGAAAGCTTTCATACCTTTTAATTTTCTTAGCAGTTCCAAAATCAGAAAGTTTTAAATACACACACACACATATGCATATATACACAGTATATATTTGGGCAGCTACTATATTGACTGCCACTAAAATTCACATATCTATCTGCAAACTGAGCCATCAAGAGGTCCAAGCATTTTACAGAGCACGGGAGTCAGCAGGTTCTTTAGGTTTGTACTTCAGACACTCAGGTCAGAAAGGACCAAGGGTGAAAAAAACTGGCAACAAATTCATGTGACCACGGCACACCACCACGTGATGCATGAAGCAGCAGCTCTCACATTACGCCAGATTTTGACTATGACACTTTGGAAAGTACTTGCTTGAGGCTTTTTCCCAATAGTACTGTTTGGGGAAGAAAGAAATCTGATTAGTTTTAAGTCTGAGAAGTTGTCATGTAAGGCTAATTCAAACAAAGATCACCTTGAATGCAGTAGACAGGATGAGTTGCCAACTCCTGTAGACTATTTTTTATATATAATGATGAAAAAGGTTTTTAGAAAAAAAACCCTATATTTAGGAAAAAAAAGATATTTTAGAAGATACAATGTTCTGCATAGTAAACAAGTTTCATGAAGTAATTCAATGAAGAAATGGAACTTGGGTTTTTCAACATTTGCATACCAACTACCAAGGTAAATGCTGAATTTTAGGATTTGGAGTTATTCAATAGTAAGTACTTAAAACTGCCAACTGGCTACAGAAAGCTCAAGTTTAATATCTTAGGAACCATTAAGCGATTTTGTGGTTTAGTATTTTTTTTTGCCTCCCTGAAAGTTTAGGAAAGAAAACAACGCCCCTATTACATCTCAGAAGTTCTTGAGCAACTTTAGGAAAAAAATATTGCCAGATACAAGTGACTAGTAGAATTGAAATTTTTATAGTATCAAGCAACTCTGATTAAGGCACTTGAGTTCTTCACGAAGTCCATTGTGATCAGCTGCTCTAGGTGTCCAGAAATCACACAATTAAATACACCAAAATGTTACAAAAAATAGAGACTAATAGTCAAGCTAAACATTAAAGACAACTGTGTATGGATGTATATATATTTTTCTGTACAGAGTGGTTGCGTGAGTTTGTATTTTAAATTTTTATAGTTAAAATAATTATGTATTTCATTTCACTCTTTCTGTTGCTAGTACCTCAACAAGATAGCACTTAATCACAAAAACTGTCCTCTCCCTTGAAATAGCAATGTGTCAGCCTTCAAGAGGTTGTATTCCAGTACAAACAAGGTTTCCTAACTACAAGAGTCATGACTGAATGACATTGCTGACAGTGTTGCATCCAGCACACTGCTGATAAAACCTGTTTCAAATAGTCTGCCATTTCACACACTTCATTAATTCAAGCAGAAATCAACTTTCTAAAACAAAGGAGGACTGAACTAACAACAATCATGTCTTTCTTCTATAATGCATCTCCCCTTAATTTTCCATACCAAGCAGATGTCAAGTTTATATTGTAGAAGGAAAAAACAGCTTTGCAAAGCCAATGTCTTTACTCCCTTCAATAACATGCTGAAGGATATCCGGTCCTATCTGGGTTTCTTCTGATCTACACAAAACCAACCTGGCTGCAAAAATTAGAAGAAAAAGTTGGAGACAGAAAAATGATGAATTACTTAAAGGATAAAAATGGACTCCAAAAAAGCCAAGCCATGTTGGAAAGATTTCTTTCAATTGCCACAGGGTCTAATGGTATTTTGAAAAGACTGCATTTATGGTTCTGTTACAAGAACAGATCTTGTTCTCCACGTCTTGCCAGGATAATACTGCTTTTAATTAATGCTTTTGTTGTGAAGTGTACCCTCAGGCAGTAATAAGTTTTATAACAATTCCAGTATGTAGCTTGTATTTCCCCACACCATTTATTCAAAATTTCCCATAGTTCAGCCTCATAGATAATGCCCAAGCCCTTACTTCCCGGAATTCTTCAAAACATGGCTAAACACTGCTGTGCCAAGCCAGACACTGTTAAAACATGTCTGCATGTGATTGTTTTCTTCTGCTTCCTCCAAGAAGAAAGGTACATTACGTATAAAACCGGCACAACCACAAGAAACCAAATTTCCTTTTAAACATTCATCCCAGTTTCACTTTCAGGAATTGGCACACACATCTCTTTTCAAACAAATAGCTGGTGCATGCTTTTAGTCCATCAGCTTTTGAAAAGAGTTATAACCATTTTCCAAGTGCCGTAAGATGTTCATCTTCAATTATGCTTACTGAGCACTAAACTGGGATTAAAAACAGACATGTGCAGTTTTTATTCTTACAGTCCACTGCATAACCCACCTCTCAAATTTGAAGTCTTGCTAAAGGAAGGTACAAACCAGAGTTTCAGCAAACAAACAGGCAATTACTGAAGCCGCAGAAATCTAGACAGATATTATCCGAAGCCTGAGACAAGTAAAGTGCTGTGTGGGAAATGTTATGAAACCCCTGTCATGAAAACTAGGTCTCAAATTTAATCCACTGCCTCTTGCTACTACAAACAGCTTTGAAGTAACTAACTCGTTTTTTGTTTAAATGTCATTCAATTAATAAAACATGACTGTCTAATTAACTCCAGAAAAAGGTGGGAAGTTTCAAACCAATTTTTATGTGTCAATTAAAACTGGCTTTACAATGTGTCAGGATAGATTGCACTGACTTTGAAAAGCAAAGTCCATATGCAAGATGCTGCCTGGAGAGACAGCAGGGACCCATTTTTATTCACGACATTTTCTGATGAAAGAAATTAGTTTACATCTTACTTCAGTTGCAATATTCAAGCTTTTGGTTGGTTGTTTTTTTTTTTTTTTTTACATTAAGGAGTGTCTGTATTCTAGTAGACACAGTTATCCAGGGTTCAAGCACTAAAAGCAAGAGTAAGCTTCTATCTTCAATACACCAGTTAACATTAAACATTATTTTACTAGAGAAATAAAAAGTAATGGAAATATACACAACATTCTTCCTGATCTCTCAAAAGATACATTAATTTCAGAATATTATCCCCATTTCATGCACAAAGTCTTCAGTTTCTCCTGTACAGTCTCTGCACGACTACAATAAAAGTAAATATTTAAGTAAAACGGTATTTGCTAAGACTAAGCGTATGTAATGTCAGCAGCAAAATTCATGGATTACTTTATCTGGTCTGTATCAAGAAGGTCAAAGTAGGTGACAGCCACCTCTACTGTTTCTAAATTCTGTTGCTGGGAAGTGAATCTCTCTAAAGGGCACCAAACTGAACTTTCCAGGTTGGACTTATTCATGCAGCCTAAAAATCTAAGAACTAGAAAAAACAGCAGGCTGAGCTCCCAGGTTGAGTGATTTCAATGTGCAAAAGCAACGAGTAGAAAAGTTCTATAACTTCATTGTCTGTGGTGCTGCAGGTTATTTAGTACAACACTATTTGAACAGCTTAATAGACATAAGACCACTCACACACAAACAACTGAGTCTAGTATGTAACTATTTTTAGAACCAAACCTAGCACAACTCTGAGCTTTGGAATCTTAACTGCCAGTTTCTTCTACATCACTGATATATTTGCCCAGCAAATAACTACTGATGGACTCAATCAGAGATGTAAAAGGCAATCTAAAAATTAAGGTGTTAAACACGTTTTCCCAGTAAGAACTGGTGGAATTGCCACAATCAGAAGAAATCTTCCAGCTGCCTCTGAACACCACGCAAAAAAGCATTGATTAAAGAAATTATCCTTTTGACCCTTCCCTTTTATTTTAAGGGGAAGTATTACTTCATTACTCAGTTCCCATTATCTTTCTCAGACTGAAGCAAACCATAACCTTGGAATGAAAATGGATTCAAACAGAAGCAGACTCAATAAAATTAAATACTATACTAGTTAATACTAGTTAAAATACTAGGCTTCTAGTAACCAATCTTAATACTATCAGTACTAAGTAATTCACTGAAGAAGGAATTATCCAGCTTCTAAAAACCTGTAAATTTGCTTCAATTAATTGTACAATTAAGGAACTTGTATCTTGATACAGAACAGCATTAAGAAGGAAATTTAAGTCACTAATTTATACTGTCTCTCTAGTGCTACTACAATGAAAAACCAGTTCATGACCTAGAGTACAAAAACAAGTGAGTAACTCATGACTGGGATTTCTTCCCTTGATTTTTGTCACACTGGCTAAGCTGCATAAAGTTACTTGGTAAAGACTATTAAAAAACCCATGAAATAACTTCAAGTACAAAAATTTTCAGAATCAGAACTAGAACCTTTGTATCTCAGGTACATCTGACAATTTCTGTTTTGATAGATTAGAAATTTCATGCTATACAAAGTCCTTAACCAATTTTACACAAAATATCTCAGTCTAACACTGCTATACTTTTTCACTCCAAGGACACATCATTTAATAACTTTTCTTTCTTAAAATGTATGTGTGTGCTACAATTCTGAATTCTGATTAGAATCCAATCATAAATATTTTGATTTTTCTATCTGATTTATACATACAGGCAAACAGAAGTTTCACAGGTGAGCTGAATATATCTTTCTGCAATGAACACATACACTGGAATTATTTTGCTCTATCATCATACAGTGGGAAAGTTAATTAAAGCATTCAATGTTTATTTTAGTTATACACAGCACAGCAGTTAAACTGAGCTGGTCAACTGGAAGAACAAGTCATAAATCAAAAAGGAGCTGTGCGTAGCAAGGACAACTTCATTTTTTTTATTCTGGTGTTTGAAACAAACCATAACTGTATAATTATTTGCAAATGGAGCAGACAAGAAGATATTTTTTAAAAAATTAATGAACTTCAAAAAGTTTGTAAAATTTCATAATTTAATCACATTTCTGATTGTTCAGGAGAATATCTGAAAGCAGTCAACAGAGTAGGCTTTAATGCTTTTGTAGTACATAAGTCCCTCCAAGAACAAACATGGCAAATTCCTTTACTAGCAGACCTGTTGCTACATGTTTCTTGTTTTCTTGTTTCCCCACATCAATTCCTCTTGGTCAGACACTCAGTATTCTTCATCATTCTGCTTTGCCTATAGCAAACAGAGCAGCCACCTGTATTTCCTCAGCAAAAAACAGAGAACAAAACAAACCCATCCCTCCTCCTAGGCTTCCATATCAAGCCTAACTTGACTATAGGAAATAAAGCAGCAGCATGATAATTTTGTGAATGAGAAGTGTAATATACCATATTGTAGAGGCCTGCAATTACCATTTCAAACTGTCATTACTACTTAAAACTAAGCTAAAACATTACCTGTTTCACTGCTTTTGTGGAACAACTTGCTTCAACACAAGACAGAAATGAAGAAATGCCAATTCTGCATTCTTTTTCAGGTCCTTTCTTTTTCAGTCTCCCCTAATAAGCTCTCTCTCCCATTATCTGCTGTACAAACTTGCACCTTGCTATGCATTTCCATTTTAATGGTAGTTGTGTTTCAGGAACTTGCAAGCCATTCAACAAAAACACCTGACACTCCCTCCTTAAAAAAAAAAAAAATCCCCAAAACTGTGGTGTGGATACAGATATGAACAAAATTATGCAATTACCCTTTTCTTAATAAAGCCTGTACTTTTAATGATTTGATCTACTGATGCAGATCATCACAACTTCTGGTATTTTTCTTGCATAGATGTTATGTACAAAACTTCTGAAGACAAACAAGTATTATTCTGATCTTAACCAGAAATGGCCAAGAGTTGCAGCAGACCTACTACTTAAGAGCTGTGCTGCACAGGTTCATTAGTTTCAGCATAAATATCCCATTTAAAAATATAACAACTCTGAATATTTAGCAATACCTAACTTTATATCTGAACTGCTCTGCTAAAGTGTTTTTCCCCTCCATTTTATTTTTAGAATGCTTTGATCAAATTATTACTGAGAAAGGTTATGGGAATAGTCATTTGTACGTCAGTCAGTAGTTTACCTCAGAATGCTTTTCTGTCCTAAGTTTTGAATACCATGTGCACAAAATTTACACAGTTAATAAAATTAAATTAATATTCTGATTCCTCCTTAGAACTTATCTACACTAAGATGTTGATTTTATGAGATTTTAAACCCTGTTAAAGGCTTGAACAAGACAAAACTCTGTTAAGCGCTTGTCGGCTTAAAAATTAAACACTTCTATGCAGTGACAAAAATCCATGCTGTCTTCCTTCCAACATTCTTCTCAAAATCCACAGTATTTCAGATCATCCAATTCAGCTAGAGGTTTTTCACACTGATAAAGTACAAAGAAAATGGTATACAAAGGCAACAAAATTTAGTTTCAAAACAGCTTTGAGCACTTGCCAGCATATTAACCAGGTGAGCATAACACATCATACTGACACCTCAACTCAATGCACAAGATCTTTTGAGGGTTTTTAAAAAAAGAAAAACAAAAACAAAATCTAAAAATCCCAAACAGCAACACCAAAAAAATTCAGCCACAAAACCACCACACACACACACCTTACTGATTCAGTTGAATTTATCTGTAACTGCAGCAAAGCCAAGTTTACAAATATTGGTAGAAATTTTTCAAACCAAGCTCAGTCCTTGGACTACCAGCTACAGAATGCTAACAGACCACAGACAGGTATTTATACTCATCCAGTGTTCAAATATGGTTGCTTTATTTCAATTGCCAGTCCTAAGATGTGTATTGGCAAGACTGAAGAAACACAGTGTCACCCAAGGTGAGTTTCTGGCAACAGGAAGGTGGTAATTCTGCACAGATGCCTGCAATAAAACGACTTCAATTTCAGTTTACAAGCCAGAAAACACCAATGCTTTTTCATTTTTTTTTCTCCATATGGCACATGAACTGCTTTTTGCAATTATTTCATTTGCTGGTTTTAGAGTTCTTATTAAACTGTGTATTAACACACAGTTTTATTTACTAAGAAACCCAACCAGAAACTCCAGCCACCCCCCCTTAAAAAAAATGCCAACCAAACCAATAATCTGGGGTATAACAACTCATCTGCACTCTTTCCACTGTCCCCCATTGATGTTCCACACATTCCTAGCAAAAAACAGATTTTCTTTTAAAGATACTGAAATAGGCCATATTACATCATGTTTCAGGTTAGTTCATTCAATAAAATTGGTGCTTCTATAATTAGAAGAGAACGCTGATGGCACATCTACAGCAGCTCGAACAAAGAGGTTTTATGGTTAGTCTGTAGGTTTTTTTAAGCAAGTATCTCAAAATACAATTTTAAGAGTGAAATTTTGTAGCCCTTTTAAGGCTGTTTTTCTTAAGAATTGTAGTCAATAAGGTCTCTGAATTTTAGATTAAGAGTAGCTAATTTTACTGAGCATCAACATACCTGTTGTTGTTAGATTAACCTGAAAACCAAAAGGACCTCTTTTTTGAAGGTTCATAATACAATTTGGATTAAAGGAAGACAAGAATAAGAACTGGTTTATTACTTTTGGAATTACTGTGTCTAATAATCACAACTGATTTGCTTGCTTGAAAAATACAGCTTATGAGCTTCAGTCAACTAAAAAATTAAAATTTCAAGCAAGGTTTTTTCAAATCTTGACATCATCTCTCCTGTATATATAGTTTTACCTATCAGTTTATTATCAGATCAACCAAAATACCATTTGAGAAAGCCACTGGGTAAAAGAGAGTAAAACCAAGCTTCAGTTAAATCTAAAATATATTTACTGCAGAATATACAAATGGATCAATAATTCTAAAAAAATAAGCAAACTGAAAAAAGAGCCCATCCTCTAAACTTCCAAACCCATTCAGTACATCCCAAAGAGTAAATCAAGACTGCTTTACTGGAGCCAAAATTGCATCTGGTCTTCTAGGAAAATGTGAAGGAATAAATTCCACGTGAAGGAATAAATAAATTTAATTTTTTATAATTATTTCATCATTTACTAGAGTTCTGATAAAGGTCACCAACACTGTACAAATTATTTTTAAAGTTCTACAAATAAAATATTTTGTTTATGATTACACTGATTTTTAGATTCAGCATTAAATATTAAAAACAGTATTAAAATCCATCAGCAAGACTTTACAGAGTAGTGGTTTGTTGTGACTAAGATGTAAAGTGGACTCCTTGTCACATGAAAACAATCCCATGTGATCTCTCTTTAGCAGCATCACTGATTTAACACTTCATTTACTCTCAGGCATCATCTCTCTCTCTACTGCCTCCTCCAAGCATCACACCAAGAGCTAGGTAAGAGAACAGATCCAAGTGGGAAACAAAATTGCAGTAGAAAACTAGTGTAAGGCTCATGATATAACCACACAAGTAACTATACTAGCACAACAGAGGTTCAAACAAAGTCCACAAACAAAGCTTGCTTTTCACTCTTCAAATCCATCCTGTCCTAACAACATCTTTAACCTCATTATGCCCTGCTCTCTTCCCATGAGGTTCCTTATTTCCACCCCATGTGCCACGACACCTTCTCCAACAATGGACTTGCAGAGAAAAATGAAGAGTAACTGTAGGACTAGGACCCAAAAATAGATGATGCACCACTGCCAATGAAATAACTAAATCTCTGTACAAATATGGCTGCTTCCCATTACAGGCACACTACTGGAAATGAGATGTGAAGATGGCATTGCAAGACTTTTTTTTTTTTTTTTTCCCTCAAAATCAAAAAGAAAAGACATACTTTTTCACTTGAAATATGGTCTCCTCTGTACTGTCCTAGTTCTCTTTTCTGTGTTCTGTTTTGCTCAGAAACCCCTAATTACAGAACACCAGGAGTACAAATACAGAGGATGATTTCCTAGACAAGCAGCAATTTCTCCTACTTTGAATAGGATTCCCTGCTATTATGACCCAGCACAGCATACAGATCATTTAAGAAGCCACGTCATACTCCAGCTAAAACTCAATTACTGTATTACACATGCAGTAACCTGCCAGAGCTTCAAGCAAGTCAAAGGGAGACACAGAAATACGATCACAGCAGTAAGCACTAACCTAGAAAACTGATATACGTCAGCCAAGCATTCCAGGAAGGAAAGCCCCTGTCTTACCAGACTGTACAGTACAGTACAGGACAACTTATTCACGTCAGATGGGCCATGGGATGTCACCAAACATGACTATCTTATGTATATGAAACAGACTGAGCAAGTTTCTTAATTGCTCTTTTTTTTCAATTCTAAGAAAATCCTATCTAAAGCTTTTTTTTTTTTGATTAGTAGATAAACTGCAGACCATTTTAAAAGTCATTAGGTGTGAACTGTCCATCAGGAGCTACTGTACATCAGGAACTGTACATCAGGAGCTATGTTTTGCAGAGAACCATTTCTGAAGGAGCATCAGAACATAAGGAAACAAGGTTGTGGCATCTCCATCCTTGGAGGTTTTCCAGACTTGGCTAAACAGGCACTGTTGAACCTTCACTAAATACTATGTTGGCTTGGTAATAGCAAAGACACTAATGGCTGTGTTTGTGAACTCTGAAAACCAACAAGACTAGATCACCTGGTAAATTCACAGTTCTTCAAATCTTCAGTATTGAGTGAGGAGTCTAACAACCCTGAAGCTCCTATGCAGAGACAATCAAGCTTTGCTGCTGGGAGAAGAAAGCTTCCACCCTTTTTAAGACTCAGACAACTGTCCCTTATTATCCAATAATTTACTGATTGCCACATTTGAAACAACACATTTAGTATGCAAAACCAGTTGCAGCTGGTTGACAACATTAAAAAATTCAGAAATTTGGAGAGCCAAATACTTCTCTTTTAGTTACTGAATTGTCATGACATGCAGACATACTGCACAATATGGAAATACACAGTGTAAGCATCTGATAATGAGATACTGGGAAGTACTGGCAGAAGCTATTTAGCAACTAAATTTAAAAGTAGAATATCAAATGACAGTTCCAAAACAAGGTTGAAATCAACATTCTTTCAGCATTGCTGGAACTGAGCACATGAAGAAACATAACCTTTCTTCCAAACATCCTGGCAATGCTTACTTCTCTAATGACACATCCATTCAACTAAAAACCTACATACATGTGTAGTGTCAGCCACAAGGTAAGACATTAAAAAAAAAAAACAAAACAACAACAAAGCAAAAAAACCCCAGACAAACTAGATTAATTCCTGGAATGACATACACAAGCACCATTTTAGCACACCATTTTAGCATATTCTGTTTTGCTGGAGCAGCTCCCAGACACCAGCCGGAAGCAAGAGCCGATGACCTTTCCCTCTCAAGGTGAACACACCAACAGAAGCATTTGCATCCTAAAGTTCATAGTGAAGACTAAACTTCTGAAGACATAGCATTTGTAGCAGGCATTTAAGTACCAGATGATCTGATTAGGAACAGCAATTGTTGTTTATTTAAAACAAAACAAAAGGCAGGTACAGGATAAGGATGGGTCTTGATACGACGTGAACAAGAAATCACCAGCAGTATCACAAAGTTAGATAAGAGACACATTTACTTTTAGCCAACTGCTAACTGTGAAGAACTGCAGGAAAAAGCAGATAGAGTGAAAGGATGAGCAGCAGGAATACCCTGAATTTTTTTTCAGATAAACGGTTAAAAATAGTGAATGAAACTCCTAAGATTTTATCTGAAAAAATAACAAAAATTGGAAAAGGCTTACAACAGAAGGGCTGCAGGGATCACTGAAAAAAGCTTCTATTCCAGAAAGACTCGGCAGGTTAGGAGTCAGTCTACAAGTTTCAAAACAGATTATTTCCAGAGGAAAAGCCACCAATCTCAAGCAGAACAAATATGCATCAACTGTTTATTGTCACTTCCAAAATAAGAACTGGGCATCACTGAATGAAGCTGATGGGAGCCAAGTTTAAAACAGAATGAAAGCGTTTCTTCATGCAGTGGATAGACAACCACTGAAACTCCTTGCCAAAGCATGCAGCAGATGCTAAAGGTTTCTGTGGCCTCAAGGGGAGACAGCTCAAGTCTTGGAGGTCAGTTGAAAGCTGGGAGAGTATCACATATGCTTGCCCTGTTCTCAGCCTTTCCAAGATTATTTGCTCATGACCGCTACTGGCACCAAGATACTGATCTGGACGGGCTCTTGGTTTCAATCAACAGAGACAGTTTAAAGAGATGCTGCTAACAAACTCTCTGACAAGAGCAAGGCTGGCACACCCACTGGTTGCTAAGTTTTAAAACTGAACATCTTATGACGTACAACAGAGGTAGACTTAGGGAGAACAGTGTAGCTACTTCTACTGCCTCCCTACTGCCAGTGTTCCTGTATTTTCATCTCCACTTCAACTGTATCTCATCTTCTCAGTGTTTTCCTCACCCAATAATTATACCTTAGATGTATTACACAAAGACACCCAATATTGGCTCAGACAGATCCAGCAGAAGGGTAAACAGCTGGGAAGTTCTCAGCTGATCTAAAACCCTGGGCAGAAGCATGAGCTAAACAGCCCAACAGCTTTGACAAATGTTTTTTTCTTCCAGTATTTCCTCAATGGTATGCAACTGATAAACTAACCTAAATGAAAAGCTCCTAGTCCTAATGAAAAGATTCTTTTATGAAGCACAGTGAGACACCACCAATTGCTACTGCATTGCTGCATCTTTATTTAATAAAACTGCTCAGACTCACAAGTTTGATAAAGTAATCACTTGCAAGAATTTGCGTGCTATCTGGTTTTATGAAGGTTGCAAAACAGATGAAATATTTTTATCTAGAAGAACTGAAGAGCATCCTGTATAATAAAAGAATATGAGCATCTATTTCTTTTACAGAGGGTATCGTGGAGTTTGTCTAAATGAAGAATATATGCATATCTGCCTACACATGGTGGATTATTTTAATCAATAATGGGTATGTAACTGGTTAGTATTCAAAGCTCTCATAACTTCCTATCACAGCTGCAGGTAAGGGAAATACAGATAAGATCTGTAGAAATTAGTTATTTCAGCTACTTACAAAGTAAAAGTATCACACATTAGCAGAATTTTAAGTTTGCTTAAATCTTACATATAAAGAACAGTAAAAAGTTATAGGCAAATTATGTGTAGATCCTGGAGAGAAAAAAAAAGAAAAAAAAAAGCATTGGCACCAGAATCTCCTATATTTCAAATAAATTCCACACAAATGAGCTTGTTCTGCATCAACAAAACAAGTTCAATGGTTTCTTGTGAATTTTAAAAGACTTACATAAATAGACTTACATAAAATTTGTCCATTAAAAAGCCAGAAATTCTCACTTTATTACAACTCTCTCAACTATAGGTAAGGTAGCTGTCTTTTTGAATTATTAAGGAACTTAAAATCCTCCCCCTTCAGTCACAGAGAAAGCTTTTAAGGCCATTTTAAGAAGGTAAAACTTTGCACAGACCAGACCAGGGTCTACAACCTTAATCCAACAGGACTGCAGAGTGGAGGAATCAATTAAAGTTCACATGCAATCTCCGAGTTGCTCACAGTCACAGAATGAACAGGATTCAAACTGCAGCCCTGAGTGAAAGCCACAGGAATTGTTGCACCAGAAGAAAATCCCTCCCTTCTGCTTCCACCCTCCCTATTCAAGTACAATCTTAAAACAAGAAGTTGGTAAATGAGTACCACAATCATAAAACTGAATTAAGATTAATTTTTCCTGGAAACATTCCCACGTACATCTGACATTTCATTAAGAAAACAATGATCTGATGAAGTTCAACTAATTTTTGTAATACAAAGCTGATCATGTGAAGACCCATCTAACAGCATAATCAAAAATGGGCACAAAATAGAATTGCAAACTCTTTTTTAAAGAAATGTAATTAAGATTTCCTCTGACCTTGTTAATAGGGATGCTAAAATGTTAATTCTTAACTAAGTGCTTATGCTTATGCTAATGTGTTTCACATTTTCTCTTCCCAATGCCTAGCCAGTCACTAAATTATCAGGGTATTGTGAAATATCCATCTGGGTTTTTTTTTTTTCTAGTTATTAGTCATTACAGCTTAAAAAAGAAAGACCAAAACCAAAACAAACACAAACAGCCAACCAACAACAAAAACCCCACAAGCCTACAAATTTTAACAGTTCTCCTAATACTACAAATCTGAAAGTTCTTGTTCTCTGTTATCATTTGCTCTCAGTGCCTTAGGTCTGCCTTAGAGCAGTTTCAGAATAAGATTCCTGTGCAAAGTGAAAACCTGAAAGACCAATCAGGAAAAGGAATGTTTACTTTAGTCCAAACGTTGAACTCACTGCCTAGAAGAGTTTAAGTGACATCATACACAGGCAGAAATTATGTGTGCCTGCACTCAGGGTTAGAAGTTAGGAAAATCAAACAGGGTTCTACGCTGATGGTAGCACACATACAGTGTTGTCAAATCAGCACAACAAAATACTTTCAAAATCTATCCATACCCAAACCAGAATGCCACCAGTTTTAGCTTAGTCGGGCCCCTGTGTATAAAGCTCTGTAACCATGGAATGTGCCATTAAGTGTTTTCACTGAAGACTGGAAGTATTTAAAACTTTTATTGTTAAACAAGTATAATTCATCCTGACCCAGAAACTAGCAGAGAAGTCAACTGACACCTAATCTACAATTAAAGCATAGTATTATTTCCTACAAACATGCTCCTCATACCTGCACAAAAATGACCTATAAACTTGGGCAAAGAACACCCTCCAAAGGCCTTTCACCTTTTAACAGCTTTTTATACATCAGATTACAAATATCCTTAGATCATGAAAAGCTGGTTGCTCTTGACAATGACAAATGCTTTGTAAATTATTTTTTAAAAAACACTGAATTATATGTGCATTGGATATTTTGGTCTACTAGCCACAGTAACTATACCAGCAGGGCAGTTAGTAAATATGGACAGAAATTCCCCTCCTAGTCTATTTCTCAACATTCTAAAGATACCATATAAACATTGCAATGAATGTAACACATGACTTGCCAAAGAGCAAACAGGAACAACTAAAAAAATTGGGAAGTGAGATACTATGAGAAAATACACCTGTGAATTCTATCTTTTTTCCTTTACGCAAATAATTCCATTTTGCCTATGCAATCTATGCTTGTTTGCTTTCAGATGTTTTATTACATCACAAATGTCCAATTTTTACAACATACCCGGAAAAGGCAAGAAGTTTACTTAGTATTTCAGTTACAGCAGGTAATCTGAAAGGGAAAGGCATCCTTAAAGCAGGAGCACCATTGAAATAAATCTGTGAAACAGCACGGGCAGACTTCCAACAAAGTTCTCCAGAGACCAGAACCTACTGGAGATAAACTTGCAATCATGAAACGACCTTACCTTGACTTTCCTGTAAAACAGTTCAGCAGAAAAAACAAAAACAAACAAAAAAAACAACAAACCTAAAAAACTGGCTTCAAAACCATGATGTAATAATCAGTATCTAAAGTTAAACACTAACACTGATCTGTTACCAAACAGTATGTCAGAGACTCAAGAAAAAGGAGCTGGTCTTCCACCATAATGTAGCAATCTCTCATTAGTGAAATTAAAGCAAAATCCAAGATTGTGTTCAAGACAGATTTGTTTCCTTGGCAGCTGGTATTACTGACAGTATACTGGAAAAAGTCTTACTTTAGAAGGCTTTATATTATTACTAACTTGACTTAACCAGCAATTTAGAAAACCTAACTATACTTGCCTGAAAAGACAGCCTGAACTGACTTAGTCAAAAGCCAAATTAAATACCAGCAGAGTAAATCCAAGAAAACAGACTTCAAGATGCACTTCAAGAAGCCATGAAACACTGACACAGCTTTGTCATACCTTTAAAAAACTGTTTCTCCAAATAAAACTCCAGTTTTATTTACCAAAAAATAGCTATTAGGTACCATTTTCATAATGAAGACTAAATGAAAATATAGAGCATGTGGGATATTTAATGCGTAACAAAAAAAAGTTTATCTGGTAAATTTCCCAACATTACCTTACATATAAATGAGATTTAGCAAGCAGTGAGCACATCTGCTATTACATCACATGTATCTGTGAACATCCCAATACACAGCCTCCTCCCAAGAATTTTGCTTTACATTATGCTACCCCCCCCAGCTGTTAAATATCCCCATACAGACAATTCTGTCTTTCTCTTGGGTCAGTTACATTGTATCCTAGCCATGCCCTAAAGGTATTTGCCAGAGGACTGCTACTCACAGAAATCTGTGCGTTTCTTCTGTTCAGACAAGCTAAATTTTCTTTAAAATTCACAAGAGAAACCGAGTCATTCAAATATTAAGGTTTATGCCATCATGTGCAACTTGTCTAAGGTGAAAAAAACAAAAAAACCCGCACACCTTAAAAAAGTAGACAATCTTTACACAAACAGTGAAAGTCAGCGAGTTCCACCATTAATCTGTGCTGTGCTGTATAAACAGTAAATACAAATATGTTGGAATGTATAAAAATACAAGGACACAAAATGAATAGAACTGAGTAGCTACCAGTTTCAAAAGGTTAAACTAAATCTAATTACATCATCTGAATTTGTTCCCAGCTCTGAAGATAAACACATGCAGTGGTCTGGCTGCGTATAAAAAGAAGACAAACATCTCCAGTTTTGGCTGACACCTCTCTATAGCTGTTTACCTAATTTTTGTTTTTTTCTTTGATTGGCCACGAGGGGAGGTGTCTTGTCTTAACCCAGAGCCTGACAGAAACTGCTTGTAGTTAATACCAGACTAGTTTTAACAGTTAACACTGTACCTCAGCCCTCAGTAGCCTATCTTGCTCTCCTGGGCATCATCCAGTAACCTGCATCTGATCATGCAAAATGTTTTATTTGGGAGCAGACTAAGAACTCTGGCTTGAGTTTTCTATGTGACTCAATTAAGGTCCCTCAACAAAATACTTCAGCATCCCAATGCTAACAAGTTACTTTATAACAAAGCCTACCATAAAAATGGATAAAATGAGTAAAAAAAACTACTTTCCTTGCTCTGTGTCATCTTCAAAAAATTTGCAGCTGTCCCGCCACAATTGCAGAGGGAAACTAAGCAAAATATAAGTGAAGGTTTTAGATTTCAAATTTTAAAGCTATTGATTTTTTTTTTTCATTTTTCATTACCAGGCAAGGTAAGAGACTGTTCTACTCACGTGTCACTGAACAGTTCACTTGCATTTACTCATCAGAAATATTTTTTTGAAAACCTGGTTGGGTAGTACCTGTCTTACTTTCATAGGAACTTTCAAATTAACACCCTCATATTATTTCACTGCTTTCTATCAAATAGTAATTTCCACGATGATACGGAGGGGCTACAGATTACCCTATGTTACAAACCAAATGACTACTAAAACTTCAGCTTGTTTGTCTTTGAGAGGTCAAGACCTGAGAAAAAAGAAGTGGTTCCACAGTGGTGTAATTGCTCCCATGGAGTTTGATGCTACTATTTTTAAGCAAATATAACCCAAGAAAATCTTGAGTAAGTGGAATTGCAGAAACATCATTCTTAAACTTCAAATTCTGATTAAACTTGAATTAGAAGCCTGTTCTCATTACTAAGCAGAGAGACCCTAAGATTTCTCATTATATAAAACTAATAAATAGAGACCCAAGTCTTAAGTATAGCTTTCAACATAATACAAAGTTTTCAGACCACACTAAGACAAAATTTCATTCAGGATAAGGCAAGTTTGAGTATTAGGAACTTAAAGCATACAAACCAAAACTCAAACAGTGTTCTCAAGAGTTAAATCTGGAGTAATCTGACCATTTCCATTAGCAAAGCTGAAAGGTTTAGTTTTAGACATTTACTACTTAAAATAACTGTATTTTTCCTCCTTAAAGAACATTATGTTAATACAATCATACTTTCCTGAATATGCATTGCATGCACATTCAGATGCTACTAAGATTTGTAAGAATTATATTTACATTTTAATTTCTACAGCTGGCACGGCATTAAAAGCTCTCAGCAGAGGTTTAATCCAGTGCTTTTTAGAGTTTATGGAAAAAAATTAAGGGGCACTAAAACAGGCACTATGAAGCATGATTATTTTTATGAGATACATTGAAGGGGAAAACCTATGGAAGAAAGTTACAGGTCAACAGCTGACTAAAAAAAAAGGGACACAATAAAAAGATAATTCTCAAATAATTTCATTATTTACTTATAACTAATTGCCACAAATCCTCTATCTTTCCTGGTTCTATTTTCTTCTGAATAAATGCCAGTAGGAAAATACGTTAGTGAAAACCACACGGTATATATTTAATTTACCTGAAATAACATGTATTAAACTAGTTTTGAAATAGTCCCGTAGAATTACCTTGTATGGCAGGGTACTGAATGCCTGGGTATCATCATTCATAGTTTTTTCTTAAGCAAAACAAAACTAAGCACAAGCAAAGCACCACGTGCTGTTGCTTTCACTGATGCCCACCCACTAAGCTGTCTGCAAGTTCTCTAAATTCAGAGGGCTGAAGATGTACTTTTCATCCTCCTCCCAGCTAACACAATTAAGACAAGTTTGCTCTTATTCTTCCTCCACCCATTTAAATATAAAGAAATCTTTAGTTTATTCAAAATAGTCTGTATCGTTGTTCTTTCACAGTAAGAGGTAGAAAGATATGCACTTAGTAGTACAATGACTGTCTTCCAAGCAAAAAAAAAAAATAATCTTAAATTGCCAAAAATAAAGTAGAAAAATGGTGTGGTGTATAAGTATTTTAACTAAGATTTTTTTTCCTCCAGTGATGTTCTGAAACTGACAGTGCCCATTTTTCCCTGCCAAATCTCAGGGCTTTTTTTTTTTTTCCAGATTATAGATCTTATACATACTTTCATAAACATCCAGCAATCAATATAAAAATAACATAGACATATTAAAAATAGTATTTAGCAACAAAAACATCTTCAACTACTTTTCACTATAAAAAGCATGAAGCAGTGGACAAACTAGCCTGAACTACATAAGCCAAACAACTCATATCAAGTGACAGTTCTGAATATGCACTTCCCCAGTAAATTAAGTTACTCAGTAAAATAAATAACTGTGCCAGCAGTTTTCCCAATAAATATCTTCTGCCCTGGAAGACTGAAGTTGGAAGGCAAGAAGGGAAGGAGAGGGGGAAGAGGAAGGGAGCAGGTAATACATTGGTGTAATGGGTGGCTCCTATCACAGGCAAAAACGGCATGCAAAAGAAATTAAACAGCATTGCTGGGTATTTTTCATGTGTGACACAAGAAAGACATTTTAAAAAGCATAGCAAGAAACTCCCCTGTTACCTTAAAACAACTCCGTTTCTGAACATGCAAAGCTGTACCTCTGTACAGAGCACATAAGAAATACATAAAAGCAATCTACTTTTAAGGTTTCTGCCTCAAACACACCCACAGATACTAATGAAAACCACCTTGGCCTCCTTCAGGAAGTCATTCAACACTTCACAGAAAAAAATAGGAAGTTGTTGATAAACTGCTTGCAAGAACTACTTCCTTTAAGCAAAATAATTACAAGACTTCTTTGCTGGACAATCAGTTAACTTTTCCTAACACTACAAATTGAGAAGAGGTATTACATAAGCTTTGTAAGAATTAAAAGCATAACACTAAGCTGGAACAATACAACAGTAATTCTAACATTGAGTAAAACTTGTGTTTTCTTTCTGCAAATTGTTGTCTGCTATTCCCATGGCATATTATCTTTTGCCTAGAGAGCAATCCCCTATCTTTCTCCATAGTTCACTGAAATGTCAAGCAGCAGCTGGCTAACAGGAAGTGGTTAAAAAGCAATGCAGTTGACATTGCCACACAAACCCAGTGAGTCTTTTTCAGTACATGTTTCAGACTGGGCTATGGCACACCACACAGCAAGGCTGAGATGACTCAGACATGGCCACTTACTAACCAGGCAAGTCTTAACTCATGAGTTCTATTTAAGAAGCAGTTTCAGTAAAACATAGTATTAGTTTTACCAGCTGCACAGCAAGCACATCTCAACTCACTGCCCAAAATCATCTGCATTTTCACTAATGGAAAAGTATACTCAGGAGTCCCAGTCATAACTGATGTGAACACTAATGAGTGGATTTCTGGCAAATCATATGGTTGGGTCTTCATACAGAAAGGGGGCTATTTATCTACATGACAGACTGATTTATAAGAGTAGTTCTTGGTCAGACCCTACACTACCACTCACCCTCCACTAATACACACGGATGCATGTGTGGTGTGTATATAAAATATCTGGCCAAATAACTCTGTGCATGTATCTACTATATACAGAAAAGTATTTTCTCTCCCATAGACACTTTTTAAATTTCTTTGAGCCAATTACTACGCTTACAAACAACTACCTACATTGATTATTGGAAATTACTGTACACCAGACTGTATGAAGTGCAGTACTCAGTTATCACAGAGTCACAGAATGTTTAGGTTGGAAGAGACCTCCAAGGTCATCCAGTCCAACGTTATGGGTGTTATGTGTTGTATATGTTGCATGTTACACGTTGTGTGTTATTCTGTTTGCACATGTAGTATCTTACGAGGACTGCAGCCACAAGGCTTACTGACATCTGGAAAAAATCTCATACTGCTACCTATTCTGCAAAGATCTTTCTAGAGGGTGATTACCAGAGTGCTCATGGAGTGGCTAGAGAACAGAGCAAATGGAAACAAAGAGCAACGCAGCCAATTCGACAAAAAACACAGTATACTTGGAAAGGAAAGTAAAAATCTACATATGGTAGAAGGAGCCACATTAAACATATTTAGCATCAGGAATCTTAGTACCTCACGCTTCATGCAAATGTTTAAGGTGTAACTAGACAAGATGTGCATTTTAAGGGGTTGTAGGTACGCGACAGTAGTTATCACTTAATGCTGAAAGAAGCTTCTGAAATACAAACTTGCTTCTCAGGAACAATTCTTACTTTTTCTGGATTCCTTAAACATAGAAGTAAATATTTTGCTAGCACTTGAAATGTTTTTTACAAACATGAACTCAAATGAAGTTGGTGGATCTCACCAGAAGATAGCACTACACAACCTTTTCAGAACAACAAATATTCTTCAAGTGTGAACAGAGCCTACAGAACCGTCCTCATTAGACTCTCCCATACCACAGCATAGCACAAAGAAAGCCAAAAGAAAACAGCCTATTAAGCTGTTTAAAAATCTTCCAAGGTCAGCATGTGACCCAGCAAGGAGAGGTTCAAAAAGTACAGCTTTTATTTTTCTTCCTAACAACCTGGTTTGTTTCCACTCCTTTCCCCTTCAAGACACATCCTTCACAGCTAGCAGCTCTTTCAATCATTTACTTTGGATGTCTGCTTAAGAGCAAACGATCTTGCTCATGCAGATGAGTTTGCCAGACTTGTGTGTACTTTCCAGTCTCAGGCTCTTTATTGTTCTTGCTGAAACCTGACCCTTTGAAATGGATACCAGGACACCAAGAAAGGACAAAAAAACATGCAGAAAGAAAGGAAAAGATTTTTTTTTTTGTAATGAAACTGCAAAAAAGATTTCCAAGAACAAATCTTTCGCTCTGATTTTCACCAGATTGAGCATAATTTAAAAAAATCAATTACAAGAGCACGAAGACATTTTGCATCTCTAAAACTGTTCCACTTACTGTAAAATTGACACTTGTGATTGTAAAACTTAAAAATCAAATGTTTTTCGTGCTTCATAAACTGTTGAGAGATCTCACTAGCACAGTCAAACCAAAGTTTGCTTTCCATTTCAAAACTCAGTCCATGCCTTCCTCAAGGCCCAATGAGTTACAGTTCTCAAATGGTATAAACACAGTTCCATGAAAATTCTGTGCCCACTGAAGACCTCGCATTCTAGAATCTGCTGATCTCTTAAACTTCACTGAAGAAAATATCACATTTTCAAGACCTACAGATAATGCTTATTTTTGCATTCCAGATACAGAACAATTGTTTGCAAAAAGTAACTTTCTGCCTTAAATAATGTCAGACAACTGCTGTAACCTTTTTTTTTTGTTAAAAAGGCAGCACTAATTTCTCTGTATGGTAACACCATTGCTACAGAAACAAGCAACAGTTTTATAAAGTTCCACAAGTTCCATTTTCATTGCAGACAATGTAAGTTTGTTTTTGAAGCTATAAACTCAATTACTTCAATTAAATGCACATATCAATGACAATGTTCTAGCAAGAAAGGTTGTGATAAAGATCTTTTTCATGGTTGAAATAAAATGTACATATATAACATTCTATTACCCCTGCCCACTCCCAGCCCTGAAAATGACATAAAATGGGTTATTTACAGACTTCAGTTAACTAAAAAGTTAAAAATATAGTAAAAATTAGGGCAAATTATGTGTCTCGGAAGGCACACTCCTATTGGTTTAGAAAACTACACAGTGTAAAGTAAAATGCTCCCTGGTGGGTGAGGTATCAGATGGCATGTGTAACCTCTCTTCAGGTATAAAAAAGGTGATACTAATTTTACTGTGTGAAAAAGGTAAAGCTGAAGAAACAAGAAACCAAGTAAAAAGTTCTGTGAATTCCCTTTCATTGAAGAGAATGCAATGAGTTAAGAATCACAGACCCAAATGCTGAAATCAAATGCCTGTATTAATTTCATTGTGAGTAGAGAATAGCCAAAAATGTTTTGATTGCATAGTTACACAATAGTTCTTATTCAGAAAATAAGCAGTCCTGATCTACTCTCTCTACAATAAAGTTGCTCTATATTACTACATCTGTATCATAAAAATGTGGTAAAATGTATTTTGGCCAGCACAAGAACTCTGGCAAGATTCAGCAAATCCAAAAGTCACACTGTTTAAAAATCACCATGCACGTTTCACTGATTTTCAATATATGATATAATGGATAACATTCTTCAGCTAAGATTAAAATAGGATAAATATTAACAGAGTACCATACAGTTTTCAGAAGCAGCGAAGTTGATGTAGGAGAAATACTGAAATGATAGGATCTCCCACTTAAAATCAGGAGCATGTTTTTATAATTAAGTATTTTAGGCATAATGAAAACTGCTAAAATTCAAGCACTCTTAAAAACAAAACAATTCCCTGCTCCCCCCACACACACACAAAAAATCAACCCACAACCAGACATACAAAAAAGCCCCAACCAATAACAAAAAGACACCAGAGATAGAGCTAATTGAAAACACATTTTACTTACTTAAGAAAGTATCTCTGTCCAGACGGTGTCTTAGCCATCTCCCACCCTGGTGGCAAAGGTACATCATCTGGGATCTCAAATGATGACTGGCGGAGATGTTGAGAGGATGGAGCTCCGGGCCCAGTCACTACTCCAGAGGGTGTAAGGGTTCCTGGAGAAACAGCTCCCAGCTGCAGTGATGCTGGAGAGGAATGAGCTCGGACATGCTGAGGGGTCAGGGCACCTGCTGTCCCTGCATCAGTGCTGGCCTGCCATGAGTGAAATTACTCCCATTAAGATTCTTATATTTAAGCAGAAATGCAGCTGTCAGAAGACATTTCACTTTAAATTAATCTAGCAGAAGAAATTCATAAGGTAAGCAGAACTTCAGGATGATTGTTTTCCAGTTATTAATATACGAGAGCCTCAAAGTAGGTTGGTTAATTAGCAACACAAAAGCCCTTGTTTAAATCAAGAAATACCATGTACAAGTATGTGCTTTGTGCCTTTAGCTTTATTTTGAACACTAAAAGTTCTTAAGTTCTTACTTCTTGGAGCAGGGTTAAGAAAAAAAACGTGCTTGCAAGTCAGCAGATCTAAAAGAGCACATTGCATGGTTCATTGCTGGACTGCACCCACCCATAACCAAGGCACCCACTTCATGCTAGAGTAGTCAATTTCCCATTCTCCTTTTAAAATGGGAGTGCGGGGGTGCAAGGACACCCAATGCATGCCCCCTCTGAGAGGTTTAAGTGATTACACAAGGAGAAAAGCAACAAAAAAATGTCAGCTGACAGCAGCGAGTTCAAACAGAGGAAGACTCATGAACCCAGTCATTAAAAACAAACAAACCCTACACAAGAGTACTGAATACAGAATTTCCTAACCTGCACATGAAGTGCACATTAAGGGTATCAGGAGCTTGTAAGGAGTCTGCCCATATTTAACCCAAAGCAAACCTGCAGCCAACAGGTGAACCAGTCAGTCAGATGTGACTCACAAGACCATTCATCAGAGGTACCAGTTTTAAGTACAGGGAACTTCTTTACCACTAGTAAACATGTATCTGCAGAAAATGTTTCTCTGAAAACAGGATTAAAATACTGACTTTTAAAATCTATTTACAAATTAATTGATTTTGTAGATACACCAGAACAACATGGACACCTATAATAAGATGCATGTATCAGCCCTTGCCACACCTCTCTATGCAAGGTATTGCACCATACATGAGGCCCCATTTACACACTCATATGGAGACAGACAATTCTGTTTCTCTACATCAGTATGCATACATACTGATGTCAAGTTTCATATATTAAATTGCAAACTAATTTAATTTATATTTAAATAAAATACACAAGTTGCAAAACTGAATTCGATATATTTTTAATTCTCAAGAAACAGGAAGAATTACAGAAAACTAAAGATCTTATTTGTTAAGCAAAATATTTTTGTGGCACACACAAAAAAAGAAAAATTTTATTTTAAAGGACAGTCCACAATTAGGCAAGTTATTCTCTGGCTTCAGCTGAATTTAAAAGTTTATGTTTTAGGAACCACCAACTGGCACAAGGAACAGAGATCCAACTAAATACATTAGAGATGACAAGTAACATACACAAGCAGATAACGTTAAGCTTAGAAGTACGAGTTGTATGAACGTCACACACGTTACGTGCATTTGAAACGTGACAGCTATTTAACTGAAGTTACTGTATTTAACAGGACACAACACCAAGTGTTAGCTAAACGTATTCTTGTTCATATTTCTGCACAATGCAACTGTGAAAAGATTCCCCCAGCTTAGAAAAAACTATATGTAATAAACATATTCCTCGCTGGATTTCAGCATGTTATTAAATGTCTGCAAGTCAGAAGCCAGCAAAACTCCAGGAGCAACTCAGCCCCACCCCTTTCTATTTTCTTTTCAGTCTTGCAATATGAACGCCAGACTGATTTTTCAAGTATTTGGAAAATGAATTAACTCCTAGGCTAAGCTAGTAAGTACGTGCCAAGGTTCAGCCTGAAGTAAATTTCTGAAGCCAAGTTATAAATCCTTCAAAACGTTAAGTTTTATAATGGAAATGCTGACAGACCCTTAACAACAGAAGTACCGGGCACTAGTACACAGAGCAAGTTTCACTCCTACTGGCTACACAATAAAGTGACAATAGCCAATAATAAAACCCATTTTATAGCTTAGCAACAAAGTTCATTACTTCATAAAACACTCGAGTAGGCGCAGCCTCTTCCCAAAAAGTTGGTAACAGCAGCCCTAAACATTAACTTTCAGTCGTATTTGCACCGACGCTTAGGTCTTGGCACAGAAGTCACTCAGTTTAATGACCAAACGCTGCCGGAGGCCAAGAGCCGGCCCCGTCCCACATCCCCTCCTCGGCCCTGCTCTGCACCCCTCCCCCCGGCCCTGCCCCGCATCCCCGCCTCCCCACGGCCCTGCTCCGCGCCCCCCCCTTCCC